>VWYE01000749.1:0-29348 GCA_013398995.1 Alaudala cheleensis | reverse complement strand
TTTACTGTCTAAGGTATTCATGCATGCTGAACTGAATTGAGCTGGTTTTGTTAATATTTTTGCCAGATCTACTGAGCCCTCTGCATCGTTTCAATGCTCTTTCACACGTCAGACTCAGTGACTCACTCTACAATCCTCTGTGTTAAAAAAATAAGGTAATTTGACTTCATTCAAACTTGTTACCACGTTGGGATAATCAAGAGACAACAGCTAAAAACCAAAATGAAGCATTAGGTGCCAGCATCCCTACTGTCACAGGAGAAAAGACTATCACCACCAGAGGGTACTAAACCCCGAGAAACCGGATTGACTATAAAAGGACAAGCGAAAACGTCGGTGATTTCACCAGAACGACACAGGAATTTAGTGAGATGATGCAATTTCTTATCTTAACGCCGCAATTTAAGAGCCAGAACTGATGGAGTGGCCTTTTCCCACCCCCATCCTATTCGGTAATCTGTTCTGTGAGTGTACCTGTATCAGCCCATCTCAATCAAACACTGAACTTCACTCAAGTTCTTTAGGAGCAGTTTAGCAAAATCAATGGAACTGTGTCCATGGCGACACGACGAGAGCCAAGTATCAAACCCCACTCTTTGTTAGTGAGCAGATTTTGTATTCCTATTCAACCATCCTTAAGAATCTCTCTACCAGCAAGAAAGAGATCCATTCTCTCGACTCCCCAAAATACATCAAAGCGATTTTTCCTTGTAGGGTTGGAGGGCTTTGCGTGTTTGTTTGTTTTGTTATCTTTGTTTGTCTTGTCGGTTTTGTTTGTTTGCTTGTTTTTGTGGGGGTTTTTGTTTGGTTGGGTTTTGTTTTGTTATCTTTTGTTTGTTTGTTTGTTGGGGGTTGGGTTTGAGTGGGTTGGTTTGGTTTTGATGTTTGTTTTTTGGGGGGGGTCATTTTGTTGTGGGTTTTTTTCGGGGGGTTGTTTAGCTTCGGGTTTGGGGTTTTTTGGTTGTTATTGAGGGGGAGGATGGTTCGGGGTGACGGAGGGTTTTTTTGGGGATGGTCTCTTTGAATTACCGCTTTAAGAAGGCTTTGCTGGCAGCTGCAAACCGGGCAATCCAGTCAAGGGAGTGTAACAGCGAGATGACAGAACTAAAACGCCTGTCTTTTCCCGACAGGGGATGATCCGGGCTGCCCTCAGGGTTTCCTCGATGTCCAGCAGCCCCCTCCGAGTCTCCGCTGCTCACACCGAGCGCTGCCCGGCTCCGCAGCCCCGGCGGAGCTGGGACCACGCCCGTGCTCTTTCCTTCCCCTGCGGACACCGCCAGACAGAGAGCGCTCCGTTTGACTTCTGCTATTGTCAACGTGCAGCGACTCTGGCCAAGGAAAACAGCTGTCTGTTTGTTTAGACACCGTATGTGCTCACGGCTGTCTGCGCTGCATTCTGCGCTTCCAGCCGGCTGAAAAGTGATGACGTAGGGACAAAAAATGCAGTGACTAAGGATGAACTTTCTGCAGACTTTGTAAAGCTTGGTAACTTCCTTTGAGAAGGGTGGGCGCTCCGCCGCCTCTCACCACAGCTCTGTACGACACTCCCTTTCCGTTTCCTGATGGATTTAGGGCTGTGCGGTAGCAGGCAGAAAGAATCAAGCAGCCGTCTCTCGATACACGAATTCGCACGCCCATCAGCGAGCCTTGTGATATTTCTGAGCCCCTGACCGAGCAGCTGCGCTTCCCTGAGGGAGCTGTGTGTAACGGGAAACCTGAGTCACATCTCAAACAGCCACTGAGTAAATGTGCAGGAGGAGTTTGTGGAGCACAGACCCAAACACTGACAAGCTGCGAATTCCCGTGGACCTTCCCTCTCGACAAGTAGCTATTACATTCTTTTCTGAGCGGCGGCAAGCTCCACACGGTACCTCATCCATCCCTGCCTCCTGCCCAGCGGGCTGCTCCCTCCCCACACCCACGGCAGCCTGCTCCCGAGTTCTGGAGAAGGTGATCCCATCCACTGATCTCCCACACTTCAGCCGTGTTGAAACTTTAACAGATGTTACTGCCTAGGTGTGTTACTTTGCACAACCTTTTGGTACAAGGGGGGGCACAGAGATAGCTTTGGGGTATCTACCTCAGACAGCAATAGGCACTGAGATATCTTTGAAATCTTGTCTTTCAATCCCACCAATTTTCTGTGTTTAATTTTTTATATGAAGGCCTGAAAATAAAATAAAATAAAATGGTCCTGCCACTGTGTGGTTCCCCATCTCTTCCTTTATTTTGGCCTTACCTGTTGCTTGTAGTGATTTGTGGAACTGACAGCCCCCCAAAACCCCAAACCAACAACATGATCATTTGGTTTAATAGGTTGACATAAGTCGTGCATCACCTTATCAGCATCCCTTATTCAGTGTGAAAATGGAAGGTGGGAGGGAAAAAAGTGCCCTTGGAAGGAAGTGTGGTCCTAGATCACTTGGGCAAACTGAAACCACCGAGTTTGACAGTGGCTGGTTCAGCTCTGTGCAAGAAAATTCAACGCTGGGTGTTGCACAGACCTCCACATGTCTGGAACAGCATCCTTCTGTCCCTACCACAGGCCACTGTGTAATTTGCAAAACGTCAGTGCCTCCACACACTATCAGCCTGTGCAATTACAGGGGTCATTAAAATCTCCTTTGGCATTCAGGCTGAGGTCCTTACACAGCTTTAGGTACGGCTGGGTTTGCTGCTGGGTGGAGCTGGGGACGGCGAGTGTGCAATTAGGAGGAAAACTGAGCAATGGCCGTGGCAGTTCTTGCTGTTTCTGGCTCTTGTTGAACAGCAACTCTAATTGCATCTTCTGTGGGCATAAAAGCATTTATCCAAGATATGTAGTGCTCGGAGGAAATTAAAGGCTTAGAAGTACAGCTCTTAAACAGAGCCTTGTGACCTGGTGCACTGTGTGCAGTCACAAGCTGTTTCAGGGCACATTTTGGTGTGCCAAGCCTATCCTCTTTGTTCCCACCATCCTGCTTTGGGACATTAAAACCCTGAATAGACATTTTAGGCCTTGGAGAGCAACCACACATTCTTAGGTCTTGCCCCTGACTAAAAATACACTTCTTGAAGGAGTTACGTTGCACAAATAAAGGCTCAGTACTGTACATAGATCTGATAACAAGCCCAGCGGCTCAACTCACTCCTTGATTAACTTTTTATCAAGAATTCCATGAATTCTCATAGGTCATGAAAGCGCTGGTGTGTTAAGAGTTGCTTAAGTACCAAAACTCCCTGTCAGTTTGGTGCTACAGTCACTCAGGTAGCAGAAGGTGAATACACAAAGAAGGTGATTTGAAAGAAGGCCTGAGCTTATATTAAAGGACAAAACAGATATATTAATTATGAATATAATTAATTATAATTAACATATATATTAAATACATATACTGAACAGGGAGTGTTGGAAGCTGTCTCTGATGGAAGGAAGCTGTAAGAAGCCAGCACTGATAGAGACGTGACAACGGTGGCAGCTCCAGGAGCAGGGACAGCAGCTGCGAACAGAGCCCCAAGTTAAATTCCTTCACAGCAGCTTTTATGGCTCTAAGTTTTTGTTCTTTGTGATAAGAACAGCGTCGCTAACAGCTTTTAGACCCCGCCGAGCAAGCAGTCCCGCTCCGTTCTGCCCCTATGGGCGCACACACACACGGGGAGGGGGGCACAGCCGAGCGCGCATCACACCCACCCAGCTCTAAGCCACGCTGTTTTAGGGGGGTTATCCCATCCATTCCAGCACTCCCACGGGCCTGGCACCCCTTTCCACAGGGGCTGGCCCCGGATCTCCCCCCGGCCGTGCCCGGGCCCGGCTCCGCCTCCGCGGGCAGTGCGCATGCATGGGGCGGCCGCCAGCCCTGAGTCACCGCGCCGCTCGCAGCCGCTCCCCGGCAGCGGCGGAAAACGCGGCGGGCCCACCATGAACCGCTTCGCCAAGAAAGCGGATGAGACCCTCATCGAGATGGCCCTGTCGGCGGACGGTAGGAGAAGGAGGGGGATGCGTTCCGCCCTTGCCACCCTCTCGGGGAGGGACGGGAGCGATTCCTGCCCCGGCACGGTGGCTCCCCGTGGGTGGGGGGCAGTAGGAGGAGAGGGTCGTGTGCGGGGTCTGGGGGGATTCTGGTTCCTCCCTGGGGTCTGTGAGATGGGGCTGATCCCGGCTGAATCCCGACCCCTCCTGCATCGAGCTTCGACTTCCACGTGAGAAGAGCAAACCCATTTTTCCACGAGCGTGATCCAGCTATGATTAGCTCTTTGTAATCCCCGAATTAACCTGTAAAATGAAGGCTCTCGTATCAGCGCCCTGCCGAGAACAAAAGCTGGAGAATCCGCTCGATTTTTATCTTAAAAGACGCGGCGGGGACAGAGGTCCCTCTGCCGGGCAGCAAACTTTGAGCCTCGCCCGGAGCTCCGGCGGGGATGGGGCGCTGGCTCCGGGGAGCTGCGGCTGCCCTTGCGAGGATCAGACCGGGACACCTCACCTGGACAGGTGCGAGCAGCCTTCTTCCCCATCCCAGAGATGCTGGCACCCCTCACTTTCATCTTCCAGACCCTGCGGCAGGGGGATGTGCGGCCGGTGGGTTCATGTCGGGGCTTTGCTTTTTAGCCATGCTACAGTCTTCTGTACACTACTTCATGTCAGTGTGGTATGCCATGTCTTATAATAAATGTGGGCATTATTAGGATTTTGTAAAACAACGTGACGCAAGTGTGTGTTTATCAGCACTTCACCTGGCAACGTGAATCAACAGTCAGAGGGAAGAGAGCGTGGTGATATTTACAGAGTGAGACCGTATAGGTTTGTTTTTTTTTTTTTTTCAAAAAAAAAGGAGAATGCTGACCTAAAAAAAAATTTCTTTTTTGGGAATAATGCTTTGCCATCAGTCCTAGAAGTGAAAATCCTAAAGCAGGGAAGAACCACTAAGTCCATGTGTTGGCTTCTCGAGTTACCTGTTCTTCACTCTGTCACTTTTAGAGAAAACATATGCAGTGCCATTTTAAACACCCTGAGCACCAGTGGCAAATCATGATTTTCAAAATATTTGTCAGCCTTGTTTCAGAGAGCTCTGATGGCAATATTGGCAGTGAAATTAGCCAAAAGGAGCTGTTTATAGTGACGGCAGGGAGGGGTGCCCGGCTGCGGGGAGGCAGGCGTGCACAGCAAGTGTCAGACGAAGCTTTTCCCCTCTCTGGGCAGGTCTGGTGGAGCTGGCAGGCTCCTTAGGAACCCGAGCAGATGGTTCTTGCAGCCTCTTGGCCGGCCAGGCTGTTCCAAAGGGGATGGGAGAGACCTGAGTCATTGCCCGGGAGCAGTGCAAAGTGCTCAGCTCCACTGAGCTGCTCTCTCCATGGCTCGTTCTTCTGGAGTACCTCGAGAGTAAAAAAGTATTTACAGGCCACACAGAAATATTCCCATTTAGGGAATGGTTCTGTGGAGTCGGATTTGTAAAATTCATTCCACGGTGTTCAGTTTTCCCATGAGGCTTGTGGGGTTTTTTATAGTGGTAAATAGTGAATGTAAGGACATTTGAGGGGTTTCAGTGTCCAAGGATGGTTAAGGAGGATTTGCCATACAGGAACACATAACTGTCCATACAAAATCATGTTCTAATTCAGTTCAGTTTTGTTAATTAACCACTTTCCTAAAACACAGACAAATTTAATATGGGATGAAGTGAGTAAGCTTTTTAAAGTTTATGTTAACTCGTTGCCCAAAAGTTGCCCAAGTCTCCAAAAACACCCAAAAACTTCCTTAAATTATTGTTTAGAGAAGTTAACAGTGTACACATTCTGCCAGCAGGACTTCCTATAGATCTAAACATTTGCTTTGTGCCCTTAAGGGAAAGCCTCCCAAGGCTCTAGATGTCTGATGTGTACAGGCAGTGTGAGTCCATAGGAACAAGGCAGGAGAGAAAACATCTGCTGCTTTTTTCTTTAAAGACATGTTTGTATTTGGATAGTATGTGTGTATTTAATTCTGGTTTACTTCTTGAATGCTGGGGAACAGGTTACAGGGATGCAAAGCTGTCTACCAGCAGCAGAAAGTTTCACTTGCTTGTTTAGAGCCTGTGTGCCAAAACTTTTACCTTGAAGGAAGCTTCCTGCTGAATCACATCTGTGTGAGGTAAAAAATTCCATTTTTGTGTCTGTGGTTTTGCTTTCTCCTGGAAGGCGTGTGTCATTCACCCCAAATATTAAAGCCTGAGAAAACTGAACTTGCAAAATTGGAATGTAAATATCAGAGAAGAAGTCTGCACCATGTTGCTGGGATTGTTTATGTCTACATTCCCTTTCAGCAGCTCTCTTTTCCCCAGCATGTTGATGCTGCAGGAGCTGTGTTGTGGGATTTATCCCAAGCCAGTTCTCTGGAAGCTTGCTGCTGGCTCCATGCCATGATTTGAAATATGCTGCCTTTATACACACAGCTCCTCTGTCAGAACTTCCAGGAGCCTGGTCTGCACTCAAAACACTTTAAGTTATTTACATTCAAATGTTTATTTAGGTTGGTTGTCAGCTTGTTTGTTTCCCTGTGAGAAAGGAGGAAAAACACCAGGGAAAGCCAAGGGTGTTAATTGCAAACGTGGTGTGCCACCTTTGGCATCTTGCAATACCTCAGCATTCAGGGCCAAATCCTGCTGTCATTTAATCAAATTATGCTGCTCTTACTTGATCAGAATTCATACCATAAAATGCAGTTCAGAACTACATCTGTTTCTAATTACTGTGGCAATGTATGCAGTAATTTCTGATCTATTTAAGGAAACCTTGAATGGGATATCATATTCCCACAGGCCATAACCAAGGGGTTTGTGAGGAGGGGAGCTGTTCAGAAGTTTATTCCTAGGTAGTGAAAACTCCAAGAAATTTAAATGTGGTTCATAATATAAAAGGCAGGGTAGAAAATACTCCCTCAGCCCAGGCAATGTCTGGTTTCTGGGTGGAATTTCTTTGCTGGCTGCCATGTGTCACTGCGGGGGCACAGTGTAAATACAGGTTGGATAGTGGAAATTAGACCTCTTTGCAACAGAAAACTCCTGGTTTTAGTAGGGAAACCTGCTTTTGGGAACTTGTCCCAACAACTTGTGTCGTGTCACTGTGGTGCTTTCAATGCAAAAAATGAAAACACCAAGCCCATCCCACTGCAGCTGTTAAATATGGATTTTTCTCCAAAGATTGTGCCAGTTTTAAAAAAATAACAAACTGCTCTTGGACAGCATTTTCATTTTAGGTGAGAACCCTGAAGGTGAGATTAAACTCACTGTCTGCAGCTCAGTGAGTAGCCAAGGAAGGATTAAGTCCCCTGTGTGCCATTTAAATCCAGCAGCAGTTTTGTGGGATATTCAGGCCACGTTTTGGGAAGCTGGGGAATACAGCTGGATTCACAGAATTATTAAGGTTGAAAAAGACCTCTGAGATCCCTCACATGCAGAACTCAGTGATGGTCCTGCCATCAAAGGTGAATGCATTTTAGTCTCTCTGTAACAAGGGGCCTGCAATTCCAGCTTCTCACTCAGAATATGAAATAAAATGCTCTGGAGCTGTCTCTCCCTCACAGCAATTCCTGGAGGGAGAGGAATTCAGCTTGAGGGCAGAGGTTGTGGGTTGTGAATGCCAAATAAACACCAAGAAAGCCTCCAGCATCTCAGGGATGATGTTCTCAGTGACTCCCTCTCCATCAGTTTGCTGCTGGAGCATTGCCTGCTGTGCTGTGCTGTTCCCTACAGAAATAAACTGAGAACTGTGTTGTAAAATGGAAGAACACTGTAACCTGTATGTGCAAAGTCTTAATAATTCCTGTGATACAAAGAAGCACTAGGATAAGATAAAAGGGCACTGATGAAAATGTGCTTTTAAAATTGTGCTTGAGAACTGTTGGCATTAAAAAAAAAAAAAAACCCAAATAATGAACAAACTAAACCACCAAGAAACCAAATACATCTGTCTTCATATTTAGTGTCTTTAAACCAATGAGTAGCATTTGATGTGGAGGAGAAAGTATCATGTAACCTCTGCATGTCATTAGGAAGGTACTGATAATATAAAAACATGACCAGATGATAAGAGGTAATAATGCAGTGAACTTTGGCACTGGTTTTTATTGTGATCAGGGGGTTGAACCAAAGAGCAGTGCAATTAGCAGGTTGTATTTTCTTATCTAGCAGTGATTTTATTGTATCTGGTGATAACTTTCACGTGCATTTGTGTAAAAAGGCAGAAAGGGGAAGGAAGGTTCTTGTATTGCCAGGGATAGTTCTTGCAATTATAACATAATTATGGAAGGATTTACAGTTATTTGCTATGTGCTAAAGCTGAATAATATATCAGGAATTATTTCTACATTAAACATTGTGTAACATTGTGTATTTTGTTGTAAGAACTATAAGGTTTTGTGTTAGATTAAACACTGTGTGGGAGGAGCTGAGTCTATTGGGATTTGTTTACCTCTATTATATTTATTTCTATTTAGTCTATTTGTTTACTTGGATTTTACTATAGATGTATGTTTTCCATTGAAACCTAAAGCTGTTGGAGCTGTGGTGTTCATGCCTTTGTTCACCAGTGGCTCCCAGTGAGGACCAGTAGACGTGGTGAAGTTTCAAACACGTTTTTTGGGAAGTGAGTGGATCTTTGCACCAAGGGCAGTCTTCTACATGGAGATCCCAAGGGATTCTTGTCTTCTTCACCAGGCTCACAAGGGTAAATGTGAAATTTGAGGCCTCTGGCAAGGTGGCAGAAGCCCAGCAGACCATGTGGGTAGGACATGCAGATGTCTGTCCTTTCATCTTCTGTACCAGCCCTAAATTAGAAAGGGCCCTGTGGTTTGTTATTCAGAGGAGTTGTCTGAAGTGTTGGGTAGGAAATCAGAAAGGCTGTGTTTGCACAGCTCACACTGTGCTAGAAATACACCATGCCAACAAGTCATGGCCAGCAGATGTGGCTTTCAGGCCCTTTGGTTCTTCAAACCACTTCACCTACTTCAGTTCTGTTAATTGACTGGTGCTTACATAAAAAGTTTAGGCAATGGAAACCATGGCCCATTGCCCTGATCGTTTTCTGGGCTGATAGGAACAGTTTCTCTTTGGGATCAGTACAGGAATTGCAAAGTTGTTCCATCATTTTTAAAGCTGCTGAGGTTTATTTGGCATTCTAGTCCCTCCTGCATGCATGAAAATGCTGTGCAGTTTGAAAATACCTGACTTTATCCAACTATTCCTTGTCTGGGCTTTCTTTTTTTAGCTTCATTTGAACCTGTTAATCAGTTTATGTGTGTCATTCTGCAGAGCAGTGATACCTGGAAGGTGCTCACAGCATGCTCTGAGTCTTACCTGTGCTGGTACATGAAATACCAATAAAATGTTGCTTGAATTGCATTAAAATGCCATTCCAGTTCTGTGTTACAACACTGTGCTTGTGGGATTTTTTTTGGCTAAAACCAGATTTGCACAACTTCTCTTTTTATTCAATGTATTCCCTTTTTTGCTATTCCAGTGGCTTTTAATCAGAAGGGGAGGTGGTTTTGTGGTTCTTTAAAAAGGAGGCAGCTGAGAGTAAACGTCCCATTCTGATTTGAAACACCCAGTTTCTATACTAGAGATTAGGACTAGGACTGTGTGTCTTTTCCAAGTGCTAAATGAGATGTTAGGAACAGATTTCCAAATGTTTATGCCTATGTAAACAGAGTTATTTTCCTTTTACTTCTGATGGGTTGACAAATACCTGTTCTCTGGAAGTCCTTGTGTAACAATAAAGCACATGAAGAAGATGAGTGTGTCAGTGAAGCAACCTGTACTTGAATGCAATCTTCTTCTTTTTAAAGGGACTAATAACATTCTTCTAAAATATTCCCAACAGATGGGGAAGTTACCAAGATGGTGACTTCAAGACATCTGGGAGCAACATTTTCTTTTATAGCATGTTAAAGATGAGTGCTGGGAATTTTTTTAGTACAAAGCAGCTACTTTTTAACAACAGCAGTGTAAGTTTCAGGATTTGTTATGATTTGGGCTGGTTTGTTTGTTTGTTTTCATTTTACCTGGACCATCAATATTTTGCTCTAGGGATAGGCAAGGGTATAAACTAATATGTCAGTGTGTCAGATGTATGCTGAGCAGTGTCAGTGATCTGAAAACTCCTTGCTTGATTTTATTGGCTAAAAAGGATGCTGTTACTGTGTCTAAGGAAATTGTGGGAATAATTTAAAGCAGTATTCTGGAAACAACACTGAAATGGCAGAATCAGTAGTAATACTGTCTAAACAATGCAGTTTATTGACACCCACATGAGAATCCTGTCTGTGGTTTTTCCTTTGGAGTCAGAGGTCTTAGGTGTGCAAATGCAGATGATTTTCTAGTTTTAGTAGCAAAATTTGATCCCTGAAAATGCCTCTTCATCTGCCACCTGATTTTGGAAGCACCTAATACATTAATGTTTTTAGTGGTATAGGCAATCTGGCAAGAGCTGTACTTGGTGCAGATGAATCAGGGTTATAGAAGAAAGGAAAACTTAAAATCCTTCTCTTACTCAGTTTTCTGCTGCGAGAATCCTGTCCAGACTGCAGCAGCTGCACCTTGCCCAGCTGTACCTCAAGTGCAGCATCACCAGCCAAAGCTTTTTCCTTTGCCATGTCCCACAGACTTGGACTCACTGAGGGTGCTGAAGTAAAAGGATTCTCATCTTCCAGGGAAATTGCAGATTAGGTACAGTTAAAGGGACTGGAGCATCCATGGCTGTGACTGTGCTAGCAATTAAAAAAGCCAAAGATTTTTTGTCATTAGCTTTCAGAGATGAGTAGCACATCTGGATGGCTGAAATCCCTTCTCCCCCTGGCAAGGCAGGCTTCCCCATAATGTTTTTAAGACTCCAGTGTTCTCCAGAGTGTGCTTCTTCTGCATCTGGGAGAGTGCTGGGAGCTGAAACCATTCTTCAGACTGAAACCATTCCTCAAAGCTGAAACCATTCTTCAAAGCTGAAACCATTCCTCAAAGCTGAAACCATTCTTCAAAGTGCACCAAAAGTAGAAGGAGAAGTCCTGTGGCTTTTACCTGCCCTAGCACTGTTGTGGCCAGGCCATGACCTGTGGCAGGTTGCATTTCTCCCAGAGAATGTGCAGTTCCTTTTTTTGGCACTGATTTACTTTTTGGCCTTGATTTTAAATGCCATTGTGACTTTTTTTGCAACAGCACTGAACACTTGTGCTTTTACCTTTTCCTAACCCATCAGTTTTGCCATGAAGAGGAACAAAGTGATTCCGGCACTGTGAAAAAATTTGAATTATTACAGAATTTCTGATTTTTACACAAGAAGCCATTTTTGATGCTTGTAATAATAAGGTTATAGTAATGAAAGCACCTTTTTTCTGTGAGTAAACTACTTATATTTTAAGAGACTAAACCAATCTTGATTATATTCTTCAGTCTTCAGTACTGACTGTTAATTTGTGTTGTGGGCTGCTGTTGTTCTCATCATTTTGGGTCTGTAATTGAAGCAGAAATGGTCTGTAATTCTTAGGGGTGCCATACCCACAGTTTCTGGGTAGGTTGCCCTGTGGTTGGGTGTAGTTTGGGACAGCAGATGTTCCTTTA
The DNA here is from genome assembly GCA_013398995.1 of Alaudala cheleensis. Lineage (NCBI taxonomy): Eukaryota > Metazoa > Chordata > Aves > Passeriformes > Alaudidae > Alaudala > Alaudala cheleensis. Next base: position 17,787 of record VWYE01000749.1, on the reverse strand, counting down.
TTCTGCAGAATTACAGACCATGCCAGACTTATTTACAGTAACATGCTCACTGCCCAGGCACATGTGTGTAAGGAGTTACAAATAGCTGTGTCAAGAACTGTAAGGCTGTTCAAGACACCAGTTACATGGGGAAATTCAGATTTCTTCCAGCTGGGATATGTGCACTCCCAGGAAGGCCAATGCTTTGAACAGATACTAAAACCATAAACTTCTGAAATAGTTTAGTGAGCCTTAATCGTCAGAGAGTTGTGCTGGAGTTAATTTTGAACAAAAAAACATTTCAAAGTCTGCAATTTATAGTTTTATAATAAAGGGACACTGAGTTTAGTAAATGTCCTTGGTTGTTGTTCTTGGTGTGCAGATATTTCTAGATCTGTTTATATACATAAATATAAGAAGAGCAAGGACATACCCCTAAATAGGGAATTTTATCAGAATATGATTGTTTTACTCCCATCTTCGGATATAAAAAACTAATTTAAGGAAGAATTTTAAAAGTGTTTTCTTGGCTAGTAGAAACTATTCTGGTCCTCCCTGCTGCTGATAAGAAGTGGCATTTTTTTTTGTGCTGCTGAGGAGGTGCCTGGACACAAAGGTGAACGTTCCAGGAGGAGGNGCAAGGACATACCCCTAAATAGGGAATTTTATCAGAATATGATTGTTTTACTCCCATCTTCGGATATAAAAAACTAATTTAAGGAAGAATTTTAAAAGTGTTTTCTTGGCTAGTAGAAACTATTATGGTCCTCCCTGCTGCTGATAAGAAGTGGCATTTTTGTTTGTGCTGCTGAACAAGGTGCCTGGACTCAGAGGTGAATGTTTGGGTTCCAGGAGGAGCCTGCACCATGCTCTCTGTCTAGGTCAGTCTCTGCTCAGTCCAGGGCTCATTATTCTGCTTTCTGTAGTGGCTGTGTTGTAAAGGATAGAGGAGAATCATGAAATGGCTTCGTGTTCAAATGAATTTTCCTTCTGGTTCTCACTGAAGTGTTTTTTTCCTTTTTGAAGATGACATTGCGATTCTCACCAAGTTCAAGCCATGCCAGTCAGAAGGTATTGTACTAACCCATGTTTTACCTTCCCTCCCTTCTGCCTCTTCCCTCTGTCCTTTTTTTTGGTGTTTTTTTCTGCTGGGAGCCTCTTGGTGACCAGCCTTCAGTGAGTCACTGGTATCACACACACAGCCAGGCTTTTGCAGTGAGATTTGCAAGTCAATCGTTGGCTCAGTGTTGGCAGCTCTCCTGGTTCAAGGTCTCCCTGGGCTTTGGCATTGGTGGTGCTTGGTGCAGTTCTGTGCTGGGGCCTCTCTGCACCTTCCTGCAGTGATTTGGGTGTGCATTGCTTGTGCTGCTCGTGCTCAGGAAGCTGATTTGATGTTTTACAAGGAGTGAACAGGCTGAATGTGTTGTACTTCTCAGTTAATGTGTGTTTTGCATTCCCTTTTTGCCTCCTCCTGTGCTGCTCTGGCATTATTCAGGTTTATTCCAGTGCAACAGAGATACCAAGGGGATTTCCTTCCACAAGTTGCATAAGTAATCAGCTGGGAGAGCATTTAAAATGTGGAACTCTGAATTGTATTTGTTCTGAGGTTAGACTTTCACTATTGCAGAGAGGATAAAACCCAGGAAAAAAAACCAAACCCAGACAGGCCATTGAATCAGTCCAAGTTCCCTCAGCTGTATAGAAAATTGAATATTCCTGCTGCAGGGACAAGGTGCCACAGTGTTCCTGGCATGGAATGGGAGAGTTGAGTGACAAAATGTGGGATCTTTCTGCTCCTGGTGCCTTTGGCCAGGTCTGCAGCAGCCCCCTGGGGCTTTGGGCAGCACAGGGCAGGGATGCTCCCATCCTTTATCCTGGTGCTCAGATTGTATCTGCTGACACAGATTTTCCTGGGGTAGTTTGCTTTAGCAGCAACAGTGTTAAATCTTCTGGCATTCAGAAACTTATTTGTTGTATTATAAATATAGATAAATTATACCATGGCCTGGTTTCTCATCATATCATGTGTTATAAATGACAGAGACCATTTTCTGTAACTTAGAAAAAAAAAATAAAGTAGGAAATAAAATTCTCTTAAGCTGTACTTAAGTAGCTTATTATATATTTTTGAAGAACCACTTTATATCCTGCCTGGATGCAATTTTGACATCAAATATTTGCAGATTACAAATAGAAAAGTAGGTTTGTTTTATTGGCAGAAATAGGGTCCAGTGTAAGTCTGTCCAGTCTAAGCTATACTCAGCAATGCTTCCTTAGTGGAGAAAAAAGTGAGATTAATCCTCTTTTCTGGAAGAGAAGGACACCATTTTTAGGTGAATGGTCTAGATTTTGATCAGCTAATTTCAGAAATGCTTCTCCTTTTCCATTGGGGGTGGAGGTGCCTGATTGAAGAGACTGATCTGCATCATCAGCAGAGAGATGGTGGTTTACAAAATCCTTCTTGGAGCAGGAGTCTGGCTTTATGGGCTCAGAGGAAACTGGTGCCAGTGTAAGTTCAGAGGCACAAACCCAGCCAATCTCAATCCAATTTGAGATTATGGAGGTTCCAAATAGAATTTTCCCTTTAGCATTGGCATTTAGTCTGGTGAAATGACTGTGTTTGTGGGAAAGTCATGTTGGAGTTCACTACTGTCCTTAAAATGAAGGCAGGTTTTTGTGTTTGGTTTGTTTTATCATTGTTCTTGTTTTGGAGCTGGGTTTTTTGTTTTGTTTTGATTTCTGGCAAACACTTCCACAAGTAATTGAACTTCCACAAGTGATTGAACTTCCATAACCAGGGCAGCAAAGCTCTGAGTGTGGAACCCTCTGAGACCCAGCAGATATTAGAGAAGTGATGACAAGAGATTTTTTTTCTGTCACTGTTAAAAATCCATTTCTGTGAATGCAAGGTTACACCAAGGTAGTACAGACTGAGTCTATTTTGTCTTGCAGCATTTTTCCCCTCCAAAGAGCCATTCTTGAAGACTTTATGCTCTATGAGTGTTATTTTCCATCCTTTACTTGCTCATAGTTCCGTGCCTTCAGGGTCCACATCTTTTTCAGATGCAACAATATTTTTCAAAGGGGATGTATTTATGTGAATCTCTCTTTCAATGTCCCTCAGGGGAAGAATGCAATGGACCTGAAACCATTTCAAGTGGAGGATCAGAAATCCCCAGCAGCTCTGAGGTAAGGCACAGTATGGATGGTGTTAGTTCCTTGGCAGGAAGGAGAATGGTTGTGAAAAAGACAGTTTTCAAAACTGGGATTTCTTTTAGATTGTCTTATACCTCGATGCTATCCATGTAAAGATTTTATTCCTTGTTTTGTGTTGTTTTGAAAGAGCAAAGCCATGAATGTGATATGACACTCCCTGAGTGTGGNTTGTTTTGTTTTGTTTTTTGAACAACAAGCTATTTAATTAAGTTCATACTACTATTTTTGGTCCTGTTGTCACATCTCCATTTCATGGCCATTCATAATCTTGACGTTATGCATCATTGACTCCTTAGCAAAAAACCACACCCTAATTTGATTTCTGGCAAACACTTCCACAAGTGATTGAACTTCCACAAGTGATTGAACTTCCATAACCAGGGCAGCAAAGCTCTGAGTGTGGAACCCTCTGAGACCCAGCAGATATTAGAGAAGTGATGACAAGAGATTTTTTTTCTGTCACTGTTAAAAATCCATTTCTGTGAATGCAAGGTTACACCAAGGTAGTACAGACTGAGTCTATTTTGTCTTGCAGCATTTTTCCCCTCCAAAGAGCCATTCTTGAAGACTTTATGCTCTATGAATGTTATTTTCCATCCTTTACTTGCTCATGGTTCCGTGCCTTCAGGGTCCACATCTTTTTCAGATGCAACAATACTTTTGAAAAGGGGATGTATTTATGTGAATCTCTCTTTCAATGTCCCTCAGGGGAAGAATGCAATGGACCTGAAACCATTTCAAGTGGAGGATCAGAAATCCCCAGCAGCTCTGAGGTAAGGCACAGTATGGATGGTGTTAGTTCCTTGGCAGGAAGGAGAATGGTTGTGAAAAAGACAGTTTTCAAAACTGGGATTTCTTTTAGATTGTCTTATACCTCTTTTCTATCCATGTAAAGATTTTCTTCCTGTGTTGTTTTGAAAGAGCAAAGCCATGAATGTGATATGACACTCCCTGAGTGTGGGGAGAGACTTCCCAGTGTTAGTGCCACAACCCAGCAGTGGCAGAAAACAGTGTGAGCTTGATGGTGTTTCCTCCATCAGTCCTGAAATGAGAATCATAAACGTTTTGGCAATTGGGAAAACATGCTGTTCCTGCACAGAGCAAACACTTTGTGCTGTGTATCACACTGCTGCCTGCCTGGGGAAATCAAGGCACAGTTCCACTGCTCTGGGAGCCTTGTGACAGTGCAGCAGGATTCATTCATTCATTCATTCATTCATTCATTCATTCATTCATTCAGGTGTGAGTTACTGGAGCCCCTCACTCTGTGCAACATGAAAAGCATCAGCAGCTGTAAATTTTTTCACAATCATTTCACCTCATTGCTTCAAATGTGCAGCACACAATGTCTTGAAGAGGCAGCAGTGTGTGGCCAGTGTTCAGCTGAGAAACTGGTTCAAAAATGAATATTGAAAATGCATTGGTATTTTATTTTCATTCCTGTTGTCTGATTTCTTTATTGGTGTTACACTTAGAGGAAGACAGGAAGTTTTAGTGGGAAAAGAAACAGTTCTGTTGAAAAAAAGAGAAAATTTCTGTTGAAATTTGGTCTCATACTGGCCCTGAGCACTGGTCACAATTTATGTCTGTTGAACTGAGTGAGATGAAAAACTGCTGTGCTGAGCTTCTGAAAAGTAAAACATGTCCTCAGCATCTTCTCAGGGCCAGATCTGGAGATGATCACTCAGACAGAGCTCAGAAGGGCTTCCTTTGTCTTGTTAGAACATGCAGCCACATCATCCCAATGTCTTCATAAATTCACCAGTTCCATTATAAAACTTGTCCATGTGTCCACCCTGTTCCCTTCTGAACCTGCTGGAGGAGTTGTCATCATTTTTTCCCCAGGAAAGTTTTCAGTGAGCAGCCATATCAAATGCTTCATACCATGATGAGCTGGTTCTGAGCTAATTACTGGAGTCTCTGAGTGGAGGATGATGTTTCACCAAAGCTTGGAAGAAATCCCTTCATGATTTAGGACATAGGAAAAGGCAGGAGGCATGGGAGAAAGAGGGTGACATGTGTCATGTATGGAGAGGAATTGGAATTGAACCTTGTTTGAAGGATGAAAGATTCATGATGGGGTGGGAAAGGAGGAGGCTTTCAGCATGTTCATGTCCTGGAAAAACAGACCTGGTTATCCTCTCAAAAACCTCTCCTTGGCAGCCTTTTCTCTTTGTTTTCTACTTACACGCTTCCTTACATAATTCTTTATATTTTATTATTAAATATCACAAAGTATTGTCATATTAGCAGTATCAGTGAGTAGTTGATAACTTGGGGGTTTGGTGGTGTTGTTTCTCTCTGAGGCAGCTTGTTTGGCTTTAGTTTGTTCCTGCAAATCTCATGTTTGCTGACATGTCAGTTGGTATTTTTCTGTGCTTTGCCTTGTCCTGCAGGACAAAGCACAGAACCCTAAAGCATTGTCATTTATATGATAAAGTTACAGAGTTATTCTTGATCTTCTTGCCCAGTTTCAAACCCCTATCAGCCATGACAGGCTCAGTTCTTGGTGATTAAAGTCCTACAATTCAGGTTAAGTCTATATTTAAAGGAAAGGTTAAAAACCCTGAATTTGTATCACATTTTCTAATTGTAAAAGTTCAGGCCATTTATCCTTGCACTGCTTCTCAGGGGGATTCCTTGCCAAGAGCAGATTGAACTTTGTGTTTATTTTACTGCATTCTGAAAGGGACATTTCTGACTTACTCAGATAAGCAAATACCCAGAGATGGCATCATTAAAAAAGAATGTAAAGATGTGTGTATTTATTACTTGATGTGTAACCACAACAGGAATGGACCTCAGTGATTTCTCTCAAGAAAAAATGGTAATAAAAGTATTATTTCAAAGTAATAAGCAGTACTTTATGAAAAATTGGATTTGGGGTTATAAACATTCTGAAATTTTACAACTCTAAGCCAGTAAATGACACTGTGATAATAAAATGCTGTTTGTATTCTGCTTCTATTGAAAGTGAATTCCACAGAGAACTGTTGCATTTTCATAATGGATTTTACACTGTTTAACTCTGTCTGTGGTTTGTGTTCCAAAAGCAAGACAAAACAGAAGTGTGATAAGTTATTGACTGACAGAATGAGATGCTGAGGGACTGTGAACCATTATTCATTGCAGGAGCAGCCCCTGATCTCAAACACATTTGTTCTCAATGCACAATCACCCATGCTGGGTACATTTTCTCTCTCAAAATAAATAAGAGTGCTATTAGCAGTTGTTCTTCACCACTTTATCAATGGTAATCTGTGGTAAAACCAACTGGTTCAGGCTGTATTTTTTCCAGTGGAAATGATGAGGAATGCTGTTTAACTCTTACAAAAATTCTAATTATTAATGCTTAAAAATCAGTTTGGGCCACGTAGAAGTTGGTAGGGTAGATGGAGACCAAATGCCTCTGAGGAAGTAGAGGTTGGTTTAAACTCTGACTATCTCAGCTGGAAACCCATCTATCCCTCAGGAGAGCTTTTCACCAGCTGAAACCAGGAGCTGCACAGTTTCCTCTGAATTAGCCTCTAATTTTACAGCATCCTTTGCATCATTGCTAACAACGTTATGTTTTTCCCGTGGTGCCACTGGCAGGGCCTAAACAGCACTGAGACTACTTTACTCATCCCTGAGCATCAAGGGGTAAGCAGTGAGAAGTATTCATGCTTCCTTGCATGAATTTGTGTGGCCTCTCCTATTTACAGTGTGCCAAAACTGAAAATTTTCCAGTTTCAAGGATGCCATCCTCCTAAAATCAGGGTTTTTTTTCTAGCTGCTAAAAAATGAATGTGGTTTTGCATTTATGAATTAAAAGATAAATTGAAGCCAATCAAAAGGGTAATAGACACAAATTGAGAAGTTGGGATTGGTGGAGAAAACTGGAAAGTTTGCTTTTTTTTACCATTGTTTTGGTTTGATGGGATGTAGGGTCTATTCTGACTCTGGTGTTATTAACAAACCTGGGATTCCCTTTTTTGTCATGATGCCCTGAGGGCTCTGTGAGTCAGCATGATACTTAAAAATGTTTCAAAGAGCAGGAAGCAAACACTGACATCATTGGAAATATGTTGCCTTTTGTTTTTGTTTGTTTTTATTATAGTAAATAATAAGGAAAGGCTCAGAACAGCCACTGACTGAAATTCACAGATGAGATAACATATAAATTCTCAAATACATCAGAAAACTTAAACTAATCATTATTGTTTTATGGATTAAAAGTACAAAAAGTCATTGAAATAACAGAAGAAGTACATGCTGAGGTGAATTAAAACTGTCTGCTTGCTTACTTTGGGCTCTGGTGTCTTCCATTAACACGTCTGCTCTCCTGGCTTACTTTTTATTTTTATTTGTACTGTTCCTGTTTAATGTATTTTTTTTACTCCAGAGAGGCTTTTTAATGTGCATTTATATTTCAGTGCAGATATCTCAAACTGCTTTGAAATGCATGTTTTCAAGCTTTCAGATTTGAGTGTGGCTCAGAATTGAAACGTGAGCGGAGGTGAAAAAATAAAAAAAGCAGCTTGCAAGTTTTAGCTGCAAGAAATAAATGGGATTGTCTGTTTCTTTGAATGGGAAAGGTTGTAATTTTAAATGCAGCCTGACAGCCTGCATGGATGGGAACTGGAAATTGGGATGGGGGGTGTTAAGAGTGTTGTTAATAAACATCTTTAAAGTGAGTGAGCTCTTGCATGGATTCCTTCAAGGAAGAATAATAATAATGATGATGAGAACTTCATGGAAAGGGGCTCTGGTAAAATGGGAGTGACTAAACCAGAAATGTGCCATTTGGGTTTTCAGGAGAGTGCCTGGATGTTTGTGTGTGTTCTGGGAATGTATTTCCAGGGGCATTTTACTTTTGGAAATACATTTATATAATTTAGATACGTATTTATAAAGTGATGTTTAAGTTAATATATATGTGTAAATATATATGTTCATATATATCTGTTTACATTAATATGTTCATATATATAAATGTATATATAGGTGTATATATATGTTCATATATATATGTTTAAGTTTATATATATGTATAAATATCTATGTTCATATTTAGCATAGCAGCATTAAATCCATGTGTTTTCCCTGTAACATGTTTTAATTCAGTGAAAAGGAGGAGTGTAGAAATATTCCTTGCAAACTGGGGATGTAAGTGAAGATAAATTTGTTTTTAAGGCATTGAATGTTTCCCACCCTTTCAGTTATGGAGACTTTTCTTGTATTTTGATTCACTTTTCAAACCTTATATTTTTGTCCATTTTTGTATTCTGAAAGATTTTCTGCCATGGATTGCTAATTCATAAATTATCTAGTTGCATTTTATTGTAGTTCTTTGGGGTTTTTACACTGTTTTGCATCTAAATAACTGTGTGATTATCAAAGGTATGCAGTTAATCAAATAAGTATTTTGCTTGTAGACTGTATCTTGTTAAGAAGCAAAATGTTACAAATCAATTTAACCTTGTAGTTTCAGGTAGTTTTTTGTTGGTTTTTTTTTGCCTGGTAATGTGGGACTGTGATAATTAATTCCTTGATATGCTGATTGANGTCCATTTTTGTATTCTGAAAGATTTTCTGCCATGGATTGCTAATTCATAAATTATCTAGTTGCATTTTATTGTAGTTCTTTGGGGTTTTTACACTTTTTTACATATAACTAGCTGTGTGATTATCAAAGGTATGCAGTTAATCAAATAAGTATTTTGCTTGTAGACTGTATCTTTTGAACCAGCAAAATGTTACAAATCAATTTAACATTGTAATTTCAGGTTGGGTTTTTTTTGCCTGGTAATGTGGGACTGTAATAATTTAATTCCTTGGTGTGCTGATGGGGGGAATCACAAAAACCATTCTGTGGTATTGATATAACCTCTCATCTTTCTTATTGGTCACAGCCAGAGGTGCTTCCCTGAGCTGTAATTAATGCAGTTAATGGGTTCCTCCACCTCTGATTGGTGTTGGTTTGTCACTGAAAATGCTGCTCTGAAGCACCTTTGCACAGAAGGTGCAAAATACAAAATGCAGGATAATTTTGCAGGATACAAAAGCAGAAGGGGAAGGGGTGCTCAGGGCTGAACCCTCTCTGTGGGATTGGACACTTGGGGAAACCTTGAGGCTGAGTTTGGGAAGGGCTTTTCTGGACATCAGCACTTGAGGAACTTGCAGTTTTCTGGCTGAATAATAATGTGAAAAGAGTTGCTCTAGGGCAAGTTTCCCTGAGTTTGAAGCATGGACAGGGAGGGATGTTGAGCAGCAGAGTGTGTTTGGAGGCAGCTCCATGATTCCAAGGTGAGAGCTGTGCTAAGTGACCTCTAAGGATGCATTTCCTCTTAGAAATCCCTCAGAGTCCCATAAACACATACAGGATTAAACAGCTCAGTTAGAACCTGCTATAAGCATATTTGTTTTTTTGGGTACAGTGGTACCACTGAGCCATCAGGGGACAGCTGCCCACACTGCCCCGTGTGCCAGGGGGGGAGAAGGGAGGCCACAGGTTCCCTGAGCACAGTGCTGAGCCCTCAGAGCCTCCCCTGGAGCTCTCTCTGTGCCAGGGTTTGTGGTTGCTGCCACTTCCAGGAGCTGCTTTTCCTCTCTCCAGCTCCCAGTGTTTGCCTTGGCCCTGCAGAGGTGGCTCAGAGGAGCAGGGCAGCCAAGGACTCCTGAGCAGCACTGAATGGAGGCTCAGGTCAGCTCTGAGTGCTGGNCCTGACCTTCGCTGCAGAGCAGAGCACAGCTGGGCAGAGAGAGAATGTGAGAGATAAGAGAGAATAAACAACCTTGGATTCACCACAGACAGATCCTGGCATTCTGTGAAGAATCAGGGTTTGAGAAAGAAACTTTCTCATTAAACTGGGGTTCATTTATAACACCCAACCCTGACACCAGCATCTGCACACTGTGCCCACACCAGTCTGGGCAGAGCAGACCAGGGGCTCTTCCCCCCTCACTTCATCCTGAGCTGTGCCTTGTTTCCTACTGAAAAAGGAAACGAGCTTGGTCCCTCCTGTCACCTGCCCTGTCAGGGTGTCCTGAGGGGTCACAGTTCTTAGGGACATAACTGCACTGATGAGGCTGGAAAGCTGTTACAGGATATTTACAGGCATTATTTGTTTTTTGAACAGGTGGGGTTTGTAACTTTGTAGTTGATGGATTTATTAAAGTTTTTGAAAGCCCTGGTGAATGGTGAATGCAGTAACAATGATTTCACTGAATCCTACAGGGATTGGAAGGGACCTGTGGATGGGTAACCTCCTACTCCAGGCAGGGCTGGCACAAACATAGATCAGTCCTGGTTTAATCTGTGTGATCTCTGAGGATGGAGATCCTGCAGTCACTCTGGGCAGAGTTTTACCCATTCCCACTCAGCCACAGCCTCACACCCAGCAGGAATTTCTCCTGCTGAGACTTGTGCTTGTTGCTTCTTTGGGTTTTCACCTGATGCCTCAGGGCTCCATCTCTTCTGTAGTTCCTCACTGGGTGGTTTAATTACTAAAAAGCTTCAGCTTTTCTCTCTGTGCTGTGTTGGGAAGTTTTAATTTGGTTACTTGTATTGCAGGAGGAATTTCAGAGTGTTTTCTGTGATGAGATGTAGCTTCATTTAATAACTGCAGGTTGTTGAGGATCATTAACTGCACTCAGGCAGTTCTGTTAAGAAATCAGATGTACAAATCCACAATGTTTAATGATTCACTGATAGAATCAATGCAAATTACAAACTTTTTGTAGATGTTAAACTTGCAGGTGCACAGGTGTGCACAAACCTTCATGAATGTGCAGGACTGATCTTGTTCTCCTTGTGAAATCCAAATGCAGCAGAATGGAAAGGAATCATTTGTGAGTTTAATGAGCAGGCCTGTCACAATCCACAATGAATAATCCTATGTGCAAAAGGGGAAGGAAGTGATGAGTATTCCCCTTCTAAAAGCAGATCTGACAGTGACTGCTGCATCTTCTTAAATTGGTGGTCAGACCTTGAATTACTGAGGATTGATACATCTTACAAAATGACCAAATTCTGATGGCAATAAAGATAAAATAAAATTGTATTGAATAATCTAATTAAAACTATGCAACCCAGACAATTTGGGGCACTCCTTTGGCAGCTTTTTCTTGAAGTAAGTATTACTTATTGTTTTATTTCTTTGTGTGTGTGAATTTAGTGCAGTAGAACAGTTTCTGTGCTTATGAAGTCACTGTCTTTTTTAATCAGTGGTTGGGGCAATTGCTAACATTGTAAATTGTTAGAATGCACTTTGGGGTTCACTTACTTAGTAATTGCTGTTGATTCTGTGCAGATTTCAGCATGTTCTGTGCACTGTTTTAACTTGATTAACTTAGTGCCTGAACTTGGAGTTTGCATGATTATATTTGCAAAGAAAGGCCTAAACCTGTAGGTACAAAGTAGAACAGAAAAATGCTTTTTCTTTCCTGCTGTTGGATTTTTGTGAGCCTTTTCATCATGCAAGAAGATGCACTTCATTTGGGAGCAAAAGCATTTCCTGATTTCAGCCTTACAAAGCAGCCTGACTGATCTGCTGTAAATATTTCTCAAGAAGATAAACAGCATTTAAACCTTAACAGAAGTGCTGAAAGAACAGATGGCAGCATTTTCAGGAAATAATTCCTTGTAGCTTTTTTTTTTGTGCTGCATTGGTTTGTAACAGTGTTTTGTAGCTCCCCAAGGGCTGGGATAGGAGCACAGGAATCCTCCATGATGCATGGCTGCTTCAGGTGTCTGATTCCAGCAGCAAAACCACTATGGAACAATAGGATTTGCAATTATTCTTATTTCATTTCAGCCTGTTTAAAGATAAACACATGAATTATGTGTCAATTACTCGTGATTTTGTCACCTCTGGGTTGCCATTTGTGTTTTTATGTCCCAGTGGGTCTGACCAAACACAAACAGAACAGAAAAATGCATGTAAAATGTGTTTTGGTACCTTTGCTCTACATTCTACACTTTCTCACTGCTCTTTTCCAAACCTGTTTAAGTACCCAAATTATATAATATTATAGGAGTCATTATCTTCAGACATATTTTTGAATCCAAACAGATTCCAGCTCAGCTTTACATTTAATTAACATTAAATCACATTATTTGTGTTTTTCTAGTGGTGGGAGGCTTTTCCTGGCTTTAAAGAACATGGATTTCTTGCTCACTGTATCTGGGGGGGGGTATGTTCTTGAAGCAGTTGGTTTTTGGGGAGGAGCAGGTGAGTGCTAACTCCTTGTTGGTTGTTCCAGCAGAGTGGGAGGAAGTTTAATCTGTTCCTGAAGCGGCGGCTCAGGGTAAAGCAGAGCTGGGTGATGCTGGAGTTGTGCCTTGGGGGCTGCAGTGAGAACCTGCTTCACTGTGTGCTGCCTTCTGCTGACTGGCAGCAAAGCTCACAGCTGCAAATTAATGTTCTGTGCTGCCTCCTTGCATGGAGTGACAGGGAAAAGGCAGAGATGTAATATTCCTGTTTTATTCCTGCTCTAATAAAATCAAACCCCAATTCAGCCCTGAATAAATACACTAAATACACTAAATATCCTAATTCAGCCGTAAATAAATACACTAAATACACTAAATACCCTATTTCAGCCCTAAATAAATACACTAAATACACTAAATACCCTAATTCAGCCCTAAATAAATTTAACAAAAGGTGTGGTTGAAAAAATAACACCAACCTCCCTCAGCAGAGAGTTGCATTTAAACTAGAATGTCACTTTGCTGTATGTTTTATATGTGATTTGATAGAGCTGAATAATATGATAATTATATAATAATAAATAATATTGCCTAATGAGTTAACTTCCCTAGGAGAGTGGGGTTGCAGTCTCTTATTTGCCTAACATTGATTACTGTGGCCTAACAGTGAAAAAGCTGGTTGTTGTTGCTAAGACATTCTGGCATGTTGGTAAATTAAAATATGGCCTTTAATTAATCAGTTGGAATACTAATTGCCCTGTTACATTGATATCTTTTATTAGGTGTATTTTTTTCCCCCATGAAAGCAAATACTCAGTGTTGAAACATCACCCCTGTATTTTTGTGAGCTGTTTCTGTGTGTGGTCACTGCTGGGCCATTTGTCTTTGTGGTGGTTGATTCAGTGGATCTTGTTAAGTAGAGGAAAAATGCATGGAATTTCCATTCTGCTCCCTGCTTCAAGTATTCACCAGTATTGCTACACTAACATATATATTTTGATTTTTCCTGTGCTGGTTATTTACATGTAATGCTTGCAGACACATGCAGTTCATTTTGAAATTATTTAAAGTAGATGTAGCCCTTGTTGAAACTTGCCCAAATGCATCTTCAGCTGTAAATAAACTGAATTTGGGCAATGTGGGGAAACTTCTCTGCCTTCTGTTACATTTTAGAGGAACAGCAGTGTTTGTTTCTTTATTCATATGCCTCTGTCTTCTACAGATTGACAAAAGGCATCAAAGCAAAGATTCTATTTTCTTCAGGGATGGTGTCAGGAGAATTGATTTTGTTCTCTCCTATGTGGATGATCTCAATAAGGAATGGGAAAAAAAGTTGGTAAGTTTGTCTTCTTGAAGTCCTCTTAATTTTTATTTGTAAGACAAATATTAATTACTAACCCCTTTCAGGTCACTGGGCTCATCTGGAATAGAATTTGGCTAAAAATTACATACCTATGTGAAAAGCAATTCCATGTATGGAAACTTCTGTGTAATTTACTGTTGTTTGTCAAGACACAATTTGATTAGATTTTTGTGCCTATTGAAGATCCCTCTTCATTACTTAGGCTGAGCAATATATTATACAGTGGAGCAAAGTAATCCCAATTATTTTGCTTCTTCATTTAACATTGTCCTTCCTCTCTGAGGTAAAAATTCACTTCCTGGGGAAACCTCCCTGTCTTTCCAAAGGCCTGAACATCCACATTAGGTCTTGTGGTATTTAATTCCTTGCCCAGGAGTTTTTGGCCCCATGGAGGAAGGTCAGTGGCCTCCAGATTAACCCTGTGGTCACTGGATGAACAACCCTGGAGATACCAAATTTATTTTACACAGCTCCTAGGGCATCTCTATTTGCCCTATAAATATGTTCAGCACAGATCTTTATGCAATTAGTGTGTCCATAAATTAGGGCAGACTTCTCAAGCACTGTGCTGTTGTCTGTGTGGTAATAAGATTGAAATGTTGATGGACTGCAGGAGTTGGTCTGACAGGCACTGCAGTTGTTATTTTACAGTTATCATGNAGGTGATTTGTTGGTCTTATCAGTGATGTTTGTGAAATACTGTTTGAATTGTCTGCAATCAGTACTTGATTATCTGCATCAGGCTTAATTGTGTAACCAAATATACAATATAAAGAGATGAGGGAAAGAGATGAGGCTGCAAGCATCAGCTTTCCACGTGCTTCCAGGATTTTTCTTTTCATGGAAGTGCAGCTAAATTTGAACACACCCCACTCAGCAGCCTCCTGAAGTCAGAAGTGCTCAGGACAGGGGACATCAGTGGCTTCTCTGATGGCCCAGAGAGCTCAGAACAAACCTTTTCCTACCCAGTGGGTCATGGTGAGTGGTCAATTAGCTGCTAACTTCATCATTTACTAAAGTAAACTTTGCTTCTCTTCAGGAAAGGAGAAAAGAATTTGAGAGCAACCTGCAGAAGGCTGGTTTGGAGCTGGAAACAGAAGACAAGAAGGTAAAATTAGAAAAGCTAGGAGCAAAATAATAGATCTAGAAATTAATAAACTTTAATTTCTTTGAGAAAAATTATAAATTATCATTGTGGATTTCAGCAGAGTGTGAAATACTGCAACAAAACAGTCTGGCCTAATGTCTGGTTTCACATTTCTGCCCCAGGAATCTGAGGATGGCAAGATTTTCTTCGTGAAGATCCACGCGCCGTGGGAGGTTCTGATCACCTACGCTGAAGTGCTGAACATCAAAGTTCCCATCAGGGAAAATGACATTCCCCCCATGGTGGAGAACCCCCTGGACTGTGTGCTCTTCCCTCTCAGGCTGCCTGACAGCGTCATGCACCCTGAGCCTGATTATTTCACAGCCCCCTTCAGCAAGGACAAGCAGGAGCTGTACCTCATCAATGATGAGAGCACCTTCTTCTCACCCTCCATGAGGAACAGGATAGTATGTATGTTCAGTCTGGCTGCTTTGGGGCTTCCACAGCCCCACCAGAGTGTTTATTGAAGGAAGGAGTGAGGATTGAAACTGTGGAAAATGTGGAAAAAAATGTAGAGAGGTCTGTGCATCTTGCTTAGAAATACAGAATATTTGATATCTGCAAGGCAATAGTGCCCCCAGTGTTTTTATATGGGATAAGGATTTCTGAAGAAATTCTTCCTGCTTTTGCATGTTGTTCCTGCAGGTTACACACATCCATTGCAGGTTTCTATCAAATGGTCTGAAGTTTCTATCAAAAGGTCTGAAGTTCTCCTCCTTAAATCCCAGGTCAATTATATCCTGACACGTTGCCCCTATGGAACAGAAGAAGGGAAGAAGAAATTTGGGATAAAGAGGCTGCTGAACAATGGCACCTACACAGCTGCATATCCTCTCCATGATGTAAGTCCTTCAGCTTTCTGCTCCCTGGAGCATTTCCCAGTGTTTGCACTCCTTTACCTGCTGTGACATTTGCTGTTCCAGGAGATATGAAAATACACTCAAAGCTTTCAATTTGTGCCAGTAATTGATTCTGTTTTATAGCACACAAGACATGCCTGTCAGCCCTGCTCTGGCTTTTAAAATGCTTCTCCCTGTGGATGACTTTTTTAGAATAGGTGTCAGTCACATCATTTATCTGATCAAAAAATTCTACAGCTCGTGGTACAGACTCAAAAATCTTGGTCTAAAAACAATTCTTTAATCTTTCAGAGTATTTTCAAAATGCAGACTTCAGGTTGTTTAAACTCCTGTTTGTTGCTTCCTGTTTAGAAGCCAATTTTCATGTCTTTCTTTGTGATTGACATTTAGGAAATAGGAAAACCAAGATCAAAAATAACTGACACAGCCAAATATTTCTAGAAACAGAGTTCTGTGGCACAAAATGAAATCACGAAAGCTGTCAGAAACTGTGGTTATTTTATGCTGCTTAATTTCTAGGAAAGTGATGAAGTTCCAAAATTTTCTTAGTGTTTTTAAGACACCTGATAATGGCCAACACCACAGAGGGGTGCAGAACTGATGCCTTGGGAAGGCTGAGCTGGAACAGAGACTAAGAGGATAAAGCAGATATTTATTGAAAGGCCTTTAAGGGTACATCTTGAGCAGCATCAGGGCTACACCCAAGGTGGCCCCAAAATGGTCACAAAATGGATGAATGGTCACAAGGTCTCACACTTTTATCAGTTTTGGTCTATCTGCACATTGGGGGTTAATTGTCCAATTACAGCTTCAGCTTATGGAGTCCCATCCTTGTTTTCTCTCTTCAGCCCATCCTTGTTTGTGCTTTTGGGCCTGAAAGTTGTAACACTGTCAGGAAAAGGATTTGTTTTGTGTCCCTGCTCTGTGCAGAGCTGAGTGACCCCTGGGCAGCACAGAAACACATCAAAGCTCAAACTCCAGGCCTGATTTCCCCCCTTTAGACATGATCATCATTCCTATTTGTGCAGTCTGTTGTCCCTGAGGTGTTTTCCCCTTGCTCTGCTCCCAGTGCCAGTACTGGAAGAAGGCCAGTGACCCCAACTGTGACAGTGAGAGGTACACACTGTACATGGAGTGGGCTCGCTTCCTGCGCTTCTACAAGGAGCAGCCCCTGGACCTCATCAGGTGAGGTGCTGCCTGCCATGCTCCCCTTGCTTCTCACTGAAATGCTTTTTGTGGTCATCTATAACTTGATCCTGCCAGGAAATCCTTGCCATTTTAAGCCCCAGTGAGAGCTGGGTGTTAATTGGGCTCCGTGTCCTGGGAGGAGGTGACGCTGTTTTATACTGAAAAGTGGGAAAATGGAGTGGAGTGGGAAAATTCTCTCAAATCAAAGCCTCTTTCTGTCTAGCCAGTCCTCCTGGGCTCAGCTGTGTTGCAGATAATTCAGCTACAGAAACATAAAATATCTCATATGTAGAATATCTCAGATTTTTTAATCGTCCCCTGCAAAACCGTGTTAAAGATTTGTGCAGCTGGAGTGACTTCTCATGGCCAGCTTCAGACCTCATTTGCCACAATACTTCAGTGCATTTACTCTTCTGTTGAAAGAGAATTTTGCCAAGTATTTCACTTCTACTCTGGCCATTTTGCTATTTTGCTCTATTTGCTCTTGTTTTAAATTTTGCTTTGTCTTCCTGTTAATTGCATTTATTTTTTTTTGTATTCAGAAAGTACTATGGTGAGAAGATTGGAATCTATTTTGCCTGGCTGGGATTTTACACTGAGATGTTGTTCCTTGCAGCAGTTGTTGGCTTAATCTGTTTTCTTTATGGCTTGTTTACAATGGATGAGAATATGAGCAGGTAAGTGAAACGTTGAAAATCTCCTGGGTAAAAGCTGAGCAATGTGAACATTTTATTATTGCAAAAAAAAAAATATTTTTGTTGTTACTCAGCAGGTAACAAGCTTTTAAAGCTTGTCAGAGCAGAGAAATTTGTTCTTCAGTCAGAACTTGTGACTATCA
>VWYE01000748.1:36380-236088 GCA_013398995.1 Alaudala cheleensis | reverse complement strand
AGCTACAATGTGTGTAGTTTTTTTGAGGAAGAAAATATGCTTGAAAAAAAAGAAATGCAACCCCTTTTACATTTTAAATTAAAGCTCTGGAAAAACAGTTGGCATTTTGATTGAACTGCTTATGTTCTGCATTGTGTCATGAAATGCAGGACTTGAATTTCATTTTTCCTAAAGATAGTATATCTCCCAGAATTTCAGCAGTAATTTGCACTGGAAGATAACATAGCAATAAGAATCTTCCACTAAAATTAAGCATGTCCCTGTGGTTGTTGAACTGCATTTTCCAGCATTTACAAAAGTACATTGCTTTTCAAACCAGGGGTCCGACATATCTAAAACACCAATGTTGTTTATGAACTGATGATTTCAATTGACAAATATTGCCAAGCATTCATTTTCCACAAGTCTAGACTGCTGAAAATGGAATAAAATTCCAATTTTGATCAGACTTGCCTGTCTGATAAAAATTAACCCCTTAAACTGAAATATTTTAGCAGGGGAAAGAATGTACACAAGCTAGTAAAGGTAACGATGTTTAAAAGACACAAAGAACTAGGAGGTGCTCACCTCCTCCTTTCTTCTACTCAATTTCCTTCTCCTCACAGTAGCTGCTGTGAAAGTGAACAGTAAATTTAGGAATAATCCTATGCTGCTTACCTATTCTAACTTCAGGAGGAGGAGGCAGGTGGGCACCACCCATTTTACCTCCAGGGGGCCATCTGCTGTTAATGGACCATTTAAATCATCCCATTGGGATCCACCCAGCAGGAGGAGCCAAACATTCCTACCTGGATAAAACCCAAGACTCAGCACACCAGAGCAGTGTGTTCTCCACTGGAAATCCTCTGGAATCCAGTGGAAACAAATTAATTATTTTAAATAAATTAATATAAATGTATGAAATAATATATATAAATAAAGGTCATATTACCCCCCCTCCAAGTTTCTCTCTCTCTCTCTCTCTCTCTCTCTCTCTTTCCTTGTGTGCTTTGTAATTCACATGTAATTAAGAAGCCTGAAATGTTCTGTTTTGAAATAAAACTAGATGAGATACTTCCTTTTGAATATAAATAGGAACTCAGTGGACTAATGACTATTTAAATCTCTTTGATTCTCTTTGAGGAGTCTTATGCTAATAAAATGTCTTCTCTTTGCATCATCAGCATTACAAAGCGAGATCCTCATGCATTTGCACATCTCTTCCATACTCACAAACTCAAATTCATTTCCACTTCCTCCAGCCCTGTTTCCCTAAACTCCTAAATAAGTGACACCACGTAATCTACCTGTCATTGCATTGTCTGTCTCTTTTGTAGGTGATTCAATAGTCTGTTTCTCTAAGGTTCACCTACTAAAGGTATTCCCTGTTTTGGAGGGATTGTTTTCCCTTGCTTTTCACACTTGGAGGGACTTTTTGGCTCCAAGCTTCTCATGCCATTAACTACTATTTACTCCTCTCTTTTCTTACTGCCACTTGTAGTCCAAAGAAATTATTCCCTTAATTAAAGACCCTCAGCTTCTTCTTATCAGTTAACCCAAACAATTCAAAGTGGCCCACTGAGGTTGTTTTGTATAACAGTACCCATGCATCTCTGTTAATTTAGGAAGCTAAGCAGGCAGCATTTAGAGCTTTTTATTGTCCAAATCTATCACAAAAACAATGATCCTTGGACCACACTCCAAGAGAACTCTAGTTTGCTTCACATCTTCTAAGAAAGAGGTGTTTTACTAGACCAGAAGGAACTATCGTTTATTAAAAGCTTGCTTCATTGAGATCTAGAAATCATAAAATAATTATTTTAAAAAGCATTATTGTCACACTATAAATTTTATATGGTTATGCCCTTACAATTTGTGAAGGAAAATGTCTTTAAAATTGCTAAAACATTCCACTTCAATGAAGCAAAAATGTTTTAATGGCATGATTTCAAATTATTTGATTAACTTTATCATTCCACCTGAAATACAACATCAATGACTTTGGAATCTGATTCGCAGCAGGATGGGGACTGCCTTCTTTCCTTCCTGCCTGCCTGCCTGCCTGCCTGTCTCATTTCCTCAAAAACCGAAGTTATTATTTTACCATCAGCTCTACAGCTGCTTCCTTATAAACCCACCTCTCAGGCACAACCAAAATTGCCTCACTCGAAGGTAACATTACACTAAACCTGTGCCAACTGGTCCATTACAGACACAAGTTCCTGGAAGACACCAAACCAGAGGATGTTGACATTCCCCACTGCTTTCTCAGTACCTTCATTTTCCCAGGACACTAAGCTGCCAGGGACAGGGTTGCACCACACTTGGCTGCAGATGCCATAAGTGTAGTAGGATATGCAACCTGGAGAATCTACCAACATATTTGGGTGGTTACATTACTAGCATAATCAAAGCATCTAAAATATTTTCCTCTCAGGCCACTCACTGTCAGGATAAAGTCATTCACACGTGCTTTGTAGTGAGGATTTTTCTACACCGATACCCAAGGAAGAAACAGCAGTGAAATAGCAAAAACAACAGAATTAACAGGCAACAGAGGAAGGAAGCTGATGGATCTATGAGAGTTAGGAAGGAATCAAACTTCATTAAACACTGATGCACTTCTGTGCCAGCCCCCAACAGATGCATTACTTATGACAGTAGCATTAAACATCTGCTTATTGCTTTATTCACAACTGGAGCCACTAAAACAGAATGCTCCCAGACCACAAGGTCTGTACATCTGCCTCGTTGCTTTTTTGAGTCACATTAGTCCAAAGAAGGAGTTCCAAGGCTGAAGTCAGAGACAATCTCAGGAAATAATTTTATTTAAACACCAGGTTGTCATTTATTCACAAGAAATGAGGACTATTAAACTAGATTCAGACCCATATGGATAGAAATTACACTTAATGTTTTGTCAAAGCAGAAAAGTATAAACCTAAAATAGATTCTATTATTTACAATAGAAAATGTGATGAATGTTGAATCTTATTTTTTTAAATTTTTTATAATTGTCCATTAGAAAAAAATATTCTTTGTATTTTGAACATGCACACAGAGGAAGCTTCCTGCTTTTTTTACAATTGTAAAGCCACAAGACAAAACAGAATTCCCCCCAAATTATGCAAATTTGCAACCCAGGAGAACTTCTAATTGCAGTAGCAATTACTAGTAAATTTTGAACTAGAACAGTTGGATAAGCAAGAGCAGAGGAATCAGATCTTATGAATGGAAAGTAAGAGGTGCTTTAGAATGGCATAAGGGTGTTGCTTTAATGAGACTTTAGCATGTGTGCCTGAAAGGTTCTTCTAATTCTGCTAAGACTTGCATGACTTATCCTGCTAAGCAAAATATTTTTCACAGGTTCACCCCAAACTGTCAAATCTCGAGGCTTCTATACTCTAGACTTCCAGACATGAATTTATTAGCTTTAAATCTGCAATCTGTCACGAAAGAAACAAAAAAAGGAAAATAAGAAAAAAAAACAACAAAACAACAAAAACACAAACAAATAAACCCCTTAAAATGTTGAGAAAAAATAACATCTGTTACAGGAGAAAAAAAATTGGAGAGTAGATATGGAGTGACAATCTTTATATTCACATGCTAGAGAAAGTGTTAAACACATGTTAAATGAAATAGAATGGCTGAACACAGAGCTTCCAGTAAAAACTAGCTGGCAAGAAATTTTAAACAGTACATACTAAAAAATAATCGTTAAGAAGTGTTTCCCCAGAACACCGAGAGCCTCAAAGGTTTTGGGTTTGTTTTTTGGTTTTGTTTTGTTTTGTTTTGTTTTTTCTTATTAGTTATATTTGTATGAGGACAGAAAGTTTACTTTAAAACACATGGAATATATCTACAATTGGGAACANGGGGGGAGGGAATATTAAAAAAGCCCAAACTGGTTTTGTGCAGGTATGCAAGATTGTTTTTGCAGCCTTTCCTCTGTCCAGCTGAACATCTGTGTCCCAGGGCAGGGGCTGCCTGTGCTAATCCAGTGGCACTGCTGCTGAATACCGAAGTGTTGACTCAGAGAGAAGAGTACAAACCTTTCTGAAAGCTGTGTACCACTCTCTTTTGGATGCAAACACGTCACAGTGGGAGGTTAAAGGAGGGTCATCTCCTTTTGCTTGTCTTAGTGAATGCTATCACCTCTTCAAATCTGCCATTTAAACCATGTGTGTGAGCTCTCACAGATCCATCTAAAGCAAAATGCACTAGATTACTGTCATAACAGTGGAACTCCATTGGAGAAAAACTTCAGAATTTCTAATACATTCACATTAGATGGCAGATCCAAAGGCGTAGAAACCTCAGGAGAGATGGCAGTGGATTGTTGGCACTGTGCTGCAAATCTCTTTAGCCAGTGGGACAAAGATACCCCCTCAGTGTACATTTGTATGTACACATCTCTAATTACATGTATACATTNTTTTGTTTTGTTTTGTTTTTTTCTTATTAGTTATATTTGTATGAGGACAGAAAGTTTACTTTAAAACACATGGAATATATCTACAATTGGGAACAGTTTTATACAGTGGTTGGATCACCCTGCAGCACGACAAAGACCTTCTCAACCCACAGACCCTTAAGCAATGCCAGATTCAGAAGTTTTGACTTGAGATCGTTTTTCTCTCGTGATTACATGGTGACCTAGACTAAAAAACTGAGGATGCAGGGTTGGGGGGTTGGGGCAGGGGGAAGGGGGGAGGGAATATTAAAAAAGCCCAAACTGGTTTTGTGCAGGTATGCAAGATTGTTTTTGCAGCCTTTCCTCTGTCCAGCTGAACATCTGTGTCCCAGGGCAGGGGCTGCCTGTGCTAATCCAGTGGCACTGCTGCTGAATACCGAAGTGTTGACTCAGAGAGAAGAGTACAAACCTTTCTGAAAGCTGTGTACCACTCTCTTTTGGATGCAAACATGTCACAGTGGGAGGTTAAAGGAGGGTCATCTCCTTTTGCTTGTCTTAGTGAATGCTATCACCTCTTCAAATCTGCCATTTAAACCATGTGTGTGAGCTCTCACAGATCCATCTAAAGCAAAATGCACTAGATTACTGTCATAACAGTGGAACTCCATTGGAGAAAAACTTCAGAATTTCTAATACATTCACATTAGATGGCAGATCCAAAGGCGTAGAAACCTCAGGAGAGATGGCAGTGGATTGTTGGCACTGTGCTGCAAATCTCTTTAGCCAGTGGGACAAAGATACCCCCTCAGTGTACATTTGTATGTACACATCTCTAATTACATGTATACATTTCTAATGATACAGTTAAGGAGGGTAGAGTTAGACAAGATATATAAAATTGACACTGAAGAAATCTGTCGTTTCCTTTCTTTCTACCTCTCCCTCTCTATTCGTGGAATTATGCCGTTGTTCCCAGTCCCATCTCTGTGGTCTAGTACCTAAAGGGCTGGTGGCAAACAGCTTTTTCTTGCATTTCGGTGGAGCTGGTTTCACTACGAGGAACCATGTCCCTGAGTTACAGCAATGAAAATATATTAAAAAATGAACTGCACCACTCCAAGGCACTGGAACTGGATTGTTTATACTGTCTACAGTAAATTATTTTAATGATCCCAGTACACTTTTGGCCCAGGTTAACTTCCCCTCTTCCAACAATCCCTAGGAACAGCTGCAAAACCATCATGGACCAGAAAATATTCCCCATAGGCAGCCTGTACTTGGCCACCAACTGCCAGAAGTTTGAAGAATGTGATGGATGGGGAGGGTGCTGTTTCTACCCAGCTGGTCTCTGTGCCAGAGTACAGTCCTGGGCAAATATAATTTGCTGGAAGACATGGAGCCCAAGGGACAGACACACCTGCGAGTCAAAAGAGGAGGGAAGGCGTCAGCAGATGAGAATGAGAAGTAAGTGAGAAAGCTGTTGAAGAGGAAACAGGACAGTTCCTCTCAGCAGCAGTAAGCTGTTACACAGGCTTACCCTAACATGCATCCCCATAGATTTGCAGTCTTGCTTCTCAGTGAAATATTGGTCCCAGTTCCTGCCGACTGCAACAAAGACACCAGTGATCTGCAGAGCAAGAATGGAGGCAGTTACCGCATGAAGGTGAAGAGGTGGAGAAGCTGCTTTTCTCTCCTTCCTTCCTTCCAAGGCTGTGGCATTGTGTTATTACAGAATGATTGTGATAAAACCTGGTTTGACAATTAGATATGTGAACTCTTGGTAAATAGCCATAAAAAGAGTTGATGTTCCAAGCATTTTGGATTCACCAATTTTCCCTGAAACAGAGAATAAGTAATCTGGATGTACTAGGCAATTAAACCCCTCAGCCCCCTTGATATATTAGAAGAATTGAATGGTTTACAATTATAACTCAATGAATCTGATGGTGAATCTTATAAGAATCTCAAGGTCTTTTTTTTGCATCCATTAATTTTTAGAACTAAAAGCAAAAAAAAAAATTAAGAAATTGCTATCTGTTAGTTGGATCAGGGCAAAAAAATCAACAATGGCTTCTGGAAAAGGGTCTTTTTTCCTACTTGTTGCTTTTAGCTTCAATTTTCTCACTGATACAGTACACAATCTCTTTCATTGTCTTTCTATCTCTCTCTCTCCAAAAAGGTTCCAGCCCAGAAGGAGATGAAAGGGCTTAAAGTGTAGGAGTCTGAAACAAGTGCAATATGTTATTTGATGCTTATCTTTGGACAGTAAATGATACAAGTGAAGATCATGTTCTGTCTTTCTGTTATGATATCTTTATCTCCATCATACTTCTCCAGGTGCAACTTGATTCCCCAAGTTATAGCTATACACCTAAATAAATAACAGAGACCAAACCTGTGTTCCGATCTAAGTGGCATCAATTGATGCACATCCCCTGCTTAGGAGCAGAGCCTGGTAGAGCAGATTCATCTTGGAAAGTTGGCAAGTTCTGTCTTGCCTTGTGCAGAGCAGAGTGCAGCCTAACAGATGTACAGTGGGGTAAAGTGCTTGAACTCATTTCCTGGCCCTCTTGTACTTAGCAGTGCAGATGCAGTCAGAGCAAACATGACAGAACATCTGGAATGAAAAGATGGGGTCAAGGAAACTTAACAGAGATGAGAACTTTCCATGGCAGTTCCTCAGCTAATTGCTGGAGGAAATATTTTCCAAAGTTGCATTCTCTTCTCCAGGCTCTCAGTACTGCAGTTTTCTTTGATGATTAGGATTAGCTCAGGACTTCCTGACAGGGAAATTACCTCACAAGGACCTTGACTTGAGAATCTAGACTGGGAGTTTAAAATAAATCCAGTTAAATAAATAGCAAGTATTTAAATTAGAATATTTGCTAGAGTAATTCAATAAAACAACAAAAACAAATCTTTCTAAAGGCCAGTTACTTGAATTGCTTCCTTCTAAGTGCTCCACACTCCATACACTGCTGATAATTCTTAGATAAAATTTCACCTAAAGCTCCCCTTTATCGTTTTATAAAATAGTACATCTCTAATTGTTCTTAAATTGTTTGTATCTCCCTCCTTCTCCACCTTTCTCACTTGAGATCTGTGGTCATTTAGTGAAAGACAGATAAAAATGAAGCACAAAATAAGAGTTAATCATGCATTAAACAGTTGCAATATTATGCAGTTATTCTTGGTTATTTTTGGATGGTAACACCAAAGCTTGGATGGTTTATGTCATCCCCAAAAGTCATGCAGAGAAAGGAGAAGCCAAGAGCTGATTTGCCCCAGTGACACAAAGGTGCTCTAAACCTGCCTTAACCAACTGCTCCAGATAAAGGTCCATCTGCTTTGCATCAGTCATATGGTGAGAAGCAGCTGGATGATCTCAGTGGATCTCTATCTCCTTATCCATAATGACTTTACTTCCTCTTCACACTCTTTTATTGTATGAAGTTCACTGGTACAGTTCCCACCTGTCCTGGGTCCTTAGTAGTGCAGTCAATATTATTAATTTTTCCCTGAGATCATTGTTGTCTTAATTTTCCCTGTACTTTCACCATTGTTTTCTTTATCTCTCTTCTTCCTCTGCCACCTTTCTCTTTTCTGGCATAGGTGTCAATTCTTTCCTCTTCTCTCCATCTGATTGCACAAGAACTCAAATATGATAGCAATCAACCATCCATTTGCTTTTATCCAATGGAGAAGCCTGTGTTTTCTACGGGTTGTACAGTGACTGCCTGTGACATTTTCAAGGGCATGAAGTAAAGTCATCTAAATCTGTTTGACCTAGCTACACCAAATCTGTGAAAGTTGTTGCCTCCAGCTTCAGCAGAAATTTGATTAGATCTTAAAGAGCCGAGTGCTTTTCCACAGATTTCTATAAATGTCAGTAAGTAGAATATGTCATACTGTGGTGTTACTCATCCAAAGAGAAGGTGATGGATGAAAAGCTTTGGTAAAAGGTAAAAAAAAATTTAACAGGGAGTTAATAAAGGCCAACAAGAAAGAAAGAGAAGAAAAGCAAAATAGACAGGTCTTTCTTCTCTTCATAGCCAGACATGAAGAATCTGTTCATAAACTTGACTGCATCTCATACATGAAGCAAAAAATACCCCTTGTGAGCTCTGAGTGGCTATCTCAGCTAGCCACATGACTGACCAGCCTTTCTGGTGTTCTGTCAGGTGTGCATCTGGTTTACTCTTCTACAGCCTTAAAACTTACCCAGTGAGACATCCAAGGAAAATAGAGTCATTATGAATAGCAAAATCAAGGAGAATCTAGTCCTTCATAACCAATTTGTATTTTGCTCTTTGATTTTGTCTTTTATGAAATGAGAATCCTACACTAGTTCCACCTGCAGATGAGTGGCATCAGCAGCAAAATGTGCTAGGATAACTTAAAACCAGTGTGCAGCTGCCATGTACCTGTGTGTTGCCAGATTTTGTGTTTTATTGCACTCCATAATGTTGTTAATGTTGCTTTCATTGATTAATTGGACACTCCTGCTCATGGTACTTTCTAAAATAATAATCCTTTGTTTGAATAGTACTTCTGGCAACTCCCCAAATATTGACTTTCCTTACTTCCATTTAAAGCCATCAGATCCTTTTATATAATCATGACTAAATACAATTTATATGATTTGTCTGTAAGGATGTTCAAAGTATCACAAGGAATTCAGATTTTACTAGGGAAAAAAAGTGCACAGTGACTGAACCAATTTCCGTTTATGAAGGACTCCCTTTTTTACAGTAGAATTCTTTTGCCCTCTTCTCTACCCCTGACAATATATTATCTTGGGCTTCAATGAAAACAGAAAGAGAAAAAAAATATCAAGAATCAGTGTTATTGATTCCTAAGGTCAGCTTTTAAAATCCTGGCTTTCTTGTCTCTTCCTAGCATACTGCAAGACCTTAAATTTGACTTGAGACTAAAAGTCTTTCCTCAGGGTTAATAGAGCATCATATTTTGTCTCCAAACTTTGTGCCAGTGAGCAGGCAATAAACTGAGAATACTCTCTTTCCGTGGATCTTTAAGACACTTTCAGAACTGATTAAGATTGGACTCACATCCAGCCTCTCACCCACGAGCATCGACAAGTCATCCTTGTCAGGGCTACTCTCCCTCTGTTCATCCTCCAGCCTGTGTTGATAACAGGGATTGCAGCACCTTTCAGTTGTTCTTGTTAAGCCTCCTGATATTCCCCTGTATGGGAATCTTCTCATTCTTCCCTTTGATCTTTGTTTAAGAAGAAGTTTAATCAATTCAAGATAGGGATTACACAGTGCAAGAGTGCATGGCAAGAGAATAATGGAATTTTCCAATATTGCTCTTCCACTGAAATAGTGAACTCTATTACTGTGATTCTATAACTTTTAAAGGGATTTTAAGTGGGATATAAGAATAGAGAAAGTTGATTCCTAGTTCCCTTGTCTGACAAGACTGATTTGAGTCAGGTTCCTCTCAACCAGCTCAAAATACCTCATAGTTAGACTGAACTCTTACAATTCATTAGAAAGAAACCTCATGAAAGCAATTAATCATATTCTAAAATAAACATCTAAGATCAGACAAATAATTTTAAAAGCACTTACTTCTCACATTTACTGGAAAAAAATAAAACAAAAATTTCACGGTAACTTCTTCATGGTTGAACATCCCATACCAGTGAAACAAATTCCACACCTTCAGTTAGTTTTAATTAGTTTTCATTAAGAGCTGAATGAGGATTTTACTGGATGTCTTGCCAGGGGATTTCACATAAATCATACATTTATTCTTCAGCAGAGAATGCCAAAAGTTATGGCTGTAATAAATAGTTTAGTGATATATCAAAGAGCAAGCCCATTGACAAGGATCTGAAAATATCTTGTAGCTAAATAAGCTCACAAAATTTCAGGTGCAACTTACATTACTTTCCTGACAATTTATAGTATTTTCAATGTTTATGGAGAATTTTCAAATCTCATGTACCCCTAAGTTAAGTATTATAAGTGTATTATTAGGATTTTTTTTAAGCCTTTAAGGCTCCTAGGAATAGCAGCTGGTTACCAAACAAGAAGCAGGACCATTCTCTTCTGGTACATTTATTTCTGGCAGTTGTTATTCCTCCAATCATGTTTACATTTCAAATGACTGATCAGATATTAAGTGCAGGAAATAACTTTCCTTGTCTGACTGTATCCTCTCTTCATGACACGAACAGCAGCAGATTCCAGGACTTGGCTACATTCACAGGCTGCGTGTCACTCCTAATTACCCTGCTCATCCAACTGGCAACTCAGGCAAAAACAACGTAAGAGAAGGGAGAGACAGGAAAAGTGCCTGACAGCCCTCAAAGCAAATAGTGTCTAGTTCCTTTCTTGTTTCAGACTTCCAGATGCGTCTCTCCTACAGTCTTTAAATAAGCAGGTCTCCACTCTTTAGCAGAAATCATTAATTGACCTTACTTGACAGTGTAACCACACAGACCAAAGCACTGGTCCTATACAGGATCCCAGGCTCTCTTCCCTGTGAAGTAACTCAGATTCCTCTGAAAGTCAAATACTGCAGAAGCAGAGCATATAAACAGGCTTATTAAGTTTTGTAAATCCTATACAATAAAATCGGTGTTCTTAAAACATCTTTTTAAAGTGCCTTTTCATCAGTTAATTATTCTGTTGCATAATGTGCATTTATTTGGGTGGCTTTCATTATGCTATGTACCATGTACATAGGGCTTTGCAGAGGGACTTGGAACGGTTGGATGGATGACAGAGTCCAATGCGATGAAGTTCAATAAGTCCAAGTGCTGAGTCCTGCACTTTGGCCACAATAACCCCTTGCAGCGTTATAGGCTGGGGACGGTGTGGCTGGACAGT
Organism: Alaudala cheleensis; assembly: GCA_013398995.1. NCBI lineage: Eukaryota > Metazoa > Chordata > Aves > Passeriformes > Alaudidae > Alaudala > Alaudala cheleensis. The sequence continues at coordinate 224,832 of VWYE01000748.1, read as the reverse complement.
TCCCAGTCACAAAGGGACCTGGGAGTGCTGTTTGACAGTCCGCTGAACATGAGCCAGCAGTGTGTCCAGGTGGCCAAGAAAGCCCAAGTCNAGGTGTTAGAACCTGGGTTGCACTCGATGATCTTGAAGGTCTCTTCCAGGCTAAAAATTCTGTGATTCTGTGATTCTGTGTAGCTTGGGGTCATATCTGCTTTCCCAGAGGGACCACACCATTCATGTGCCAGTTAGAACCACCATGCCTAAGGAAATTTATATCAAGGGATTCAACTGGTACTGCAAGAGTATTCTCATTTATTAGACTGCTTTTGTTGTGAACTAACATATCAGTAAAAATAGAATAAACTGGATAGCCCTAGAGAAACTGATAGGCTAGATAATAGCTATTCATAAGGTGTACCTAAAACATTTAAAGAATAGCTGATCCTTTGTTTTGAAGGGAAAATGAATAAGATTATGAAAGAATTCTCCTCAGTCTTTTCTCTCTCTTTTGTCTTCCTTTTTCTTACACACATAAATGCAGGAAAGTAGATTCACCATTTTTCAACATGACCCAAACTATATATAGATATATATATACACGTCTTATGTATATATTATAGCTTATACATATCACTGCATTCCGCAGGTACTCAGAAGGCCAGTAGCTGCTAGATGCTTAGAAGTTCTTCCACAATTGTTGGGAAGTTGTCCTTCCCTTTTCTTTTCCTTTTCCCTTTTAATGGTTTTTGATCTTTAAAGTCAGGCTGGAATTAACATCAATATTTTGACACTGCCCATATTTTTTGAAAATGTGTAAAACTATTTATTTTCCACCTACATTTCTTGCCCAGAATTCCCTCTCTACTATTTTTATATCATTTGGACATTTGTGTAGTAGTGCAAACACTATTTTGATCAACTTATTCTCTTCCTAGCTATACAGTTCTCTCTACATACAGTGAGGAGACTTGCACACTCTTAGAGAATTCTGAGTAATTCTTTGGTACTGCTACTACAGAGTCAACTTTACCTGGGGACAGACGGGAAGAAGAACAGTAGTCGCCTGTGACAAAGACATGACTTCTGCCATTGCTATTAAAGTATTAATATGAAGACTAGAGTTTAGAGTGCAATATAGAAATACATAGTCATAGAACTGACATCCCCTGAAGAATCCATAGTCAAAACACGTGATTTTTCAATAATGAGTTACTTTAGTTTCTCATAAACTGTCAAATAAACAGATTCCTCATCCTGAATCATTAGCAACCAAAGCACGGTTGAACCACTCAGGGTACAAATAAGGTTTGCGTGAAAAACATGCAGGAAATATGTCAATGTAGCAAAACAAGGCATTCAAAGAATAGAGAATTTATTTTCCAAACAAGTGGTTATCATTACATTATTTTCAAAACAATTTCCAAGCTAATCTGGTTGCAGTACTGTGGAGGTAAAACAGTGGTACAGTTCACCTTTCAGAACTTCCACCATTCTGGCATTCAAAACTCTCTATGCCAAAGAATGACACTCATTGTACTTACAACACAATCCCCAAAGTTTTGGTGTGTCTTTCATCCTGTGATCCTAAAATGAAAGAATTTCAAGTAATGAGTGCAATGCCATAGGAAAAAAGATGGGCAAAGAATCTTAGTTCAATTTCTTGAACTAACCTTATCTTAGCAACTTCATACTGAGAGGTTATCAAATCCAACCTTAACAAATATTTGGATAAGAAATTACTATAAAATTCAGACAAGGTGTTTGTTTACAAGTAGCAATAATAATTTAGTACTTACACTATCAAGCATTTCTAATGTTGCTGAGCTGTTCAAAATTATATACAGCAAAGGTTGCTCCAAATGGCTTTATAAATCTAATCTGCTCTTAAGCATCTCAGGCAAAGTCTGCATTGCACTTGCATTTCAAATTGTTTATATTTGATTGTATTCCATTATCTCTAAATGAGGTGAGTTAACTCTAGGGTCATGATCTGTTTCTTGTTATTAGCTGGCATGTTCCACTGTGTATACAAGATAAAGTGTATTTGATATTCTGACTTTTTGTTTGAATTTACTGAGGTTGAAAGATAACAAAAAGTGATTTTTCTTCTATTCCAAGAGCTATCATATCAAATACTTTGAGAAATTATTAAGAATCCTTGGTGTTTTCTTTATGCAGTATTCTCATCTCAAGAAGTATAGATTTTTGGATGTCACATTTGAGATTTCTGCTAAGTCACTGTTTGACACTGACCTGCAGATGTAGGTTCTAAGGACAGATAAGCAAAGCACGGGTTTTTTTTCTACTACAGAGAATCATTATCTCTGCTCTATTATCACATTATCCTTACCACAGAAGCAAAAGCTTTTACATAAGGGAATATGTCTGGTGGGAAACCAGCCTTTACACACCTTGTCACTCCAGACGTGCATCTCATCCCCTTCCACCATACTGCCGAAATGATTAAATAAGATTGGCAGCTGGATAAGGAAGTTTGATTGAAAGCTAACCCAGAGTCACTTCAGGGAGCTATCAAACTGTCCATGAAGTCACACAGTTGCTAGCATAGAAGAGTGACAATATGTGGCTAGCATTAAGGGAAAGGCAGTGCTAGCCATCATAGCTGCAGTGCAGACATATTAACTTAGGTTAATTGTAAAATTACACTCTACAGTCGGCTGTGGGATTTAAAGCCTCATTAAGCATGTAATTATTATGGTGCTGTTAGTGGTTGCTCTAATATTGAGGGTTTTGCTGACTGAAAACTACTGTCTGCAAGACTGCAGCAGTACCTACACCTGACCAAGCTAAACAGCACTTTGAGCTCATAGCATGGCACTCTAAAAGTGTATGCTCAAAATCTTTCTGAAGGTAGCCCTGATAAAGGGGACTACAATATTTCCCAGCTTTTAATCATGCAGCCCCCACAGTCCAGGCATCTTGCTGCTTAGCATGACCCACAGCTCTAATGTTTGCCTGGGTTTCAATACAAGATGATTTCCCTGAGAAGAAAGCAATCTAAGCTATCATATTGGCTAATAACAAATACTGGGATGAAAGGCAAAACAGATTCTACAAAACAGATTCTTATTAAGTTAAACAATTTCTTGTGTTTGGGATTTTGTGTTGAGAAGCCCTGCCAGGACATATGCCTGATATGGCCTTCTCTCTAATAACCTATTCAGCATTGTAGAAAGAAACTATGACACTTTTTCCAATTCTCCCAAAAGCCTAATGTTCCCTAGATACATGTAAAGAATGTGATAAGCGAAGAAATAAAACCAAAACTTTTTTTTGTGCTTCCTGCCAGCTCTGGTATCTCACACAGAAGATCTGACCCTGGTGTTGTCAGAGACCCAGAACTCAGGTTCATCTCTGTTGACATATTCCATTTTGTAAAAACTGTCTTGCTGGACTGGGCACACTTAAACAGGCCCTCCCACCACCAGCTGAGTTTCCCCATCATTAGGTTACAAAGTGGTTCTCAGTGTTTCTTTGGCCCAATGTATGTTGAATAATGCCATGTTAAGAAAAACAGATCCAGCAGAAGAGCTAAAGAGACCCTGTTCCTTCCAGACCCAGAAGCACTCACAAGCCTTTGTTATTCCAAATTTTAGGGATGCTGTGTCCAGATTGACTCATGCAGAAGCTGTAAGGAATAACACCTCTAGCAGCTCAGGTAAACACTACAACAAGCTGGTTATTGAGTAAAGAAGAGAATGAAGACTGAACGCTTTTGCACAAATCAGTTTCTGTAGTAAGCATGATGTATAATATAAGCAGCTAGTGAGAGGTCTGCCCATCAAAGACAGCTGTAGGACATACTCTGGGTATGCCCTGGGATGCCTAGCATTCCCAAGAAACCCTAGAGCAAGTTCAGAATGGCTTGTATGAAACAGGAGATTTAGGTAACTGCTGACGTGTGGAAATTGAGAATCTTGAACACAAAATAATTGTAAGGGCTGAATCCTCTTGTGCATCTGGGCTTTTGCATTTTAGTGCATTAGCCAACTAGGTTACCAGGATTTGGGGCTTTTCTCATTTTAGTTTGTCGGTGAGATGGAGGCACATCTTCATTGAAGACTATTGAAGCTGGGTAGTTGTAAAAGCAAAGCCCTTAACTGGATTGTTAGAATCAGTGTCAGGAAGGCATTGGTGTTACAATCCATGCCATTGTACAGAAAGCCTCTAACACAGTCTCTAAGTCCCAAGCAGAAGCAGCAGCCACAGCACCCTTAATCTATGTTCCATCAACATCTTATCAGTAGCAGTCGTAGTAGTAGCAATAACAGCAGCATTGGTATTTTCAGTGAGCCTCCCTAGCATTCTCTAAGCAGTGCATTTTATTCTATTTTTGGCCAATCAGGCTAAAGAACAAATTTTCTACAATACTGCTAGACCTTTCCTAAGCCAAGATTAATGTGCAAAAGTAATCATAATTCTTACAGAAAATCTACACATGCAGCTCTATCTGTTTTATCTAGGAATGTTTAGCAAGAATACATTATTTTGGTTATGTCTAGAACTTCACTACCTTTGCAAAATGTAAAGCTGCTGAACTTTAAACTAGGCTTTGGGTCTTTTTCTTATTAACTATTTCAGTCTCTCATTTGCTAAGGCACTGAAAAATCCTCTACTCATTTAAAACCAAACTTACATTTCTACCTCATGTCTGTGTGGATTTATGTGTTTTTGTTTCTTTGAGGGTTGTAATTCAGTCCTCACCTCTCTGAGGTCTCCTGGGCCTCTGTGGATTTGGCCTAGAGGGATTTTACATCCCACTGGTTGAAGTAGTTTTCATTGTAGAGATGCAGCTCATTGCATTGGTACCCTTCACTTCAGCATTTCACTGGAAGTTTTCTTCCTACTTTCATCCCACATCTGTTCAGAAATATCTGTTAGAGGAACTCAAGAGAAACAGACGGATCTGTTGAATTTTTAACCTTAGTTCCTTTTTGGCAAATTTCTTTCTAACTTCCTTGGGAAACACAATATCCTCACGGATGAACTCCCTGTTCACAAAATGCACTTTAATAAATTATGGAGCCTGATGACCTAATGGCTTATTTGGGAGACAGAGTAGACTTACAAGACCTATAAATTAAGAACTTATTTACAAAAACAACTGGGTCAGGGTGTATATAAAATATATTGCGCAGAGCTGAACATTCTTATAGGTTAAGAATAGAATGTTTTCTTCTGATATACCAGATATGTATTTTTTCCTATGGCCGAAAGTGTCATTTGTCTCCAGTGGAGGGAGAGAACCCTCACAGAACCACAGATATAATCTGTTCCCAGTTCTGCTGTCACTTATATCCACTTTACATAGTTTAATTTCTCTAGCTTCTGTGTTAATGGTAGGATAAATGAGGATGGAATCAATTCCAAAAAATAGATTTTGCTGAATCTACAAATAATAGCATTTAGAAATTAAAAAATAGACAATTCTGCCTTATTTAGTTATAAGAAAATTAATCATTCCCACCACAGAATCCTTATAGTTGTTTTCTTTATTATTTTTTTTTTTTCAAAAGAAAGTTATAGGGTGTTGTAAAGACCTGAGTCTTTTGCCCACTGCATGTCTTCACATCTGAGTGATAATGATTTCTTGTGGGACTTGCTGCCTCTAGAATGAATCTGTGTAACTCTTTTACACACAATTTCACACACAAAAATGCACTTATTTTATACCCTAATAATCACTACTTTACAATTTAACTAAAATATAAAGAGATTAAATGTGGGAAGATGATGCTTCAAGTTTAGGAACATGCATAAAAGGAGCATGTGTACATCCAAAGTAGTCAGTCCAAGCTGCTCAAGTCAGTGAGCAGAAACAGACAGTTCCAGAGTTCAACTCTTTTAACCTATTTTGACGTAAGTTAGAAGAAATAAACCCAAAGCTAAGAGCTAAGGACATAGTTAAAATTAGTTCAGAGCCAGAGGTCTTCATTCTCCAGCTGGAAAATTAAATTGCCTGTCATGTTATTTCATGTTGTATTCAGGATACAGATCAAGATCAGTAGAGATCATCAAAAAGTATACCTAGCCAGAGCAAATTCACATTATGGGAAAGGGAATCTTTCCTTCATTTAGTTCCCTTGCTTTTCTACTTACACTTGTAGGTATAAAGAAATAAATATTTTTCCTACTTCTTTCCCATTTCACCCTCATAATTAATCAAAGTTAAAATTATGTACGAATCCCCACACAATTTTTCAGCCTTTTCAGTACTGTGGCCCCTGGTTAAAATTGTCCATGCTTCTGAGAAGAGCAATCATTTCAAAGTAAGCTGCCAGCATATAAATAACAGCTAGTGCAAATGGTTTTCATGAATCTTCTGATGCAGTGACATGTGTTCCAGTGTTCTACGTTTTTATGAGACAAAGTATAAATAAAGACTATAGAATTGACACAAAGAATTGTTGAAAGACTTTTCACAAAAGTGTTTTTGCCTTGAAAAATGACACAAGTTTTGAGAAATAAATAAAATTTCATTTCAATTTACTCAGTTAGTTTTGGCAGATGGACTATGAGAACAGCACTTCAGACAGATGTTCAGCAGAGGTTTCCAGCTGCTAGCAGAAATTATGTCAGAACATTGCATAATCCCCTATGTTTGTAAATTGTTGGAATAAACAGTCACACCAATAGGTCAGTTATTAGTATCCAAATTCCTTCCAAAGCTTCTGTGTTATGAACTGAACATCACTGTGTATCTTATAACTCATCTCAGTGACCTTAAAAACCTGTGGGTTTTGGACTTCTGTTTCATTTAGAGTTTCTTGTCTTAGTAGTGTGTATAGTTTGAGACTGTACAGGTAGCAAATTAACTCTTTAGTTTTATCAATCTATGATAAACCAAAATTATCTTTTCAAGGCCTGATTCTAAAATTCTCACATCAGCCAAAGGCCAAACTGCAGCATCATAAATTTGTTTCTGCACGAAGTTTCATGTTTCAGAAGCTGCTTCATAACATAATTTCCTAAGAACAGAATGCCATATAACCATGGCATGTTCTTAATAGCCTCTGTCCTCCTTAAAATTTAAAGCCGGAAAGCCAAATTATAGTTTGTGGACAGCATCCCCTACACCTTATGTCTCTTCCACAACCCTTCAAATTCTTCATTATTTCTCCACAGTTCTATAGTTTTTCTGTCATTGAATCTGTTACAAAGCATTGGCTTTGTTCTATAAATTATAAAGGAAATATGTATTATTAATGAAACGTGTTGCCTGGAATGAGAAGAGATAGTGCGTGCAGTTGATTGGTTTTGATGAAGCAGAAGTGGCAAAAACACTCACTAGCCAGGTGGCCCAGTCACATTACTGAGAGTCTGAGATTGTCAGGAATCAGAAGACAATACCCATTGCCCCAGCCAGAATTTCCATGCTGTGAAAGGAACTCATCTCTTTCACATTATTTGAAACTCAATGGGAAGTTGCTGACTCTACAGGCAGAGCACTTAGATCTCTTAAGACATGCAAAGACACTTTTGTTTACTGACCCTCCCTAATCTTCCCACATGGAAACTTATAGAACAAAAGGGCATTGTAAAGGCAAAGATCAGGAGGCTGCATTAAGTCATGTACTCTTTTCATTTGTAGCTCAGTCACCAGCCTTCATGTAGATGTTAAACTATGTTTGAGAAAGCACTATTTCATCATGGGTTAAAAACACATCTGCACTAAGCTGATCAGCTTACTGTGGGGAAAACAGAAGGAAATATGAGTTTTCCAGTTTGGTAACAAATAGAAAAAACAAAATAAGCAGAAAAAGGGACAAGGTGGGAAAAGTCTGTCTGATCATATATTCAGAAATTATAATTTCATAGCAATGTTAATACATTTTTGTGTATTTGTATAGATATTGTAGCAATCACTAAACTTGACTGATTTTTTTCAGTGCAGAAAGCAATATTTTCTGAGAACTGAAAGAAAAGAGATAAAGGAACTGTGGTTTATATTTTTTCAACCCCCCCTAAATAGAATATGTTTTCCTGGCAATTAATGCTCACTAATCAAAGTCTAGATTAAAACTAAAATGTTCATCTTTTCTACAATGCCTTGATTAAATGATATTTCAACATATTCTTCAAGTATTACCTAAGATGCTAAAATGCACCTCAGACTTTCTGTTGTATGCTTCACAATAATCTCAAGGACTTCTCTGCCTGCCAGGTCTGAGAGCAATTCTAAAAGGGATTGGTTCCTGTTAGATGTTTATCTGTAGCATATCCATGAACTGAATTAATTCCAACAAAAGGGAAATGATAACCTATCATCATTCTTCCAGGCCATGATACTGGGGCAGAGACCTCTCCCGTGACTTCTTGTCCTTAGTTCAGCTCACTGAATCAATCATTCTTTGAAGACAATGAGGAAGCTTTCTCTGAGGAAGAAACTACAAACCTCAAACAAGTTGCTCATGGGTGGATCATGGGAAACAAGTTGTAAGGTTATATTTATCTCTACCTACATTAGAACTGTATTTTCTCTGTTGACAAGCTTTAAAACTTTACAATACATATTGATAAGTATGGGTCAAATGTTAGATGATAAAGGAAACCTAGAGAAGAGAGAGGAAAGACTTGCTAAAATTGAAGGCTGCTAATATCCTTTCTTGATAAGGATTTCAAGCTATTTTGAGAATAGAGTTTCTACTCCTTCATAAGTCAGCAGCATGTATCTTCAGGGCAAAATTAATTTTAACTTGATGCTTCACCTTGTATATAAAATCTCCTCTGAACTTCTCTTATATGTACACAAATTAACATGAAATTAACTTTAAATTGATACTTCACCATGCACATCTTCTCTGAACTAATGAAATCACCCGTTTTTGATAGATGTTTTCAAATGCATTAATCTGAATTAAAGCTCCTTTTGAATTTAATTAAAGTATATGTAATGGGACCAACTGCAAAACATTTTTTATCCACATCAGAAAGACCAAAGACTTTCATTATCACACAGAGTATTGAAAAAGGATAGGCAATTTTCTCCTCACTTGTGGTAAATACCTTAATGTCCAGAATACTCATCCTTTTTATGTATAAAAGAAGCTGTAACATTTTCATTTGTGCCTATATCTAATTAAATCAGTTCCATTGACTTCATTGTTGCATATAGTCATTGGAGATGACCAAGGTAGATACTGAAATCAGAAGCTTTCTGAAAATTAGGCAGTAGCAGTTCTGTAGTGAAGGTCTCTGTAACTACCCATAAAGGAGACAGCAGTGAACGGGGCACCTCACCTGGCATAAGGTAAAGGCTACTGCAAAATGAGGTGGGGCAGTCTTTGGTTGCAGAGCCCAAAGGTCAAGATTTCTATAGGTTGTACTGCTACTTAAGATATACTGGTGTGAAGATGGGGGGGGAAAGGGTTTCCTGAAGGAAATGAGGGCCTCTTATGAAAATCCCATTTTCCTGCTTCTAACTGGGCCTATAAAAGCCTATTAAATCCTGGGTTTTATTATTGTTTTTGGTGTGCTAAAAATAGGGATATAAATGGCACCATAATTTCTGACATAAATATTTGGTCTGAAATTTCCTTATTTACCTGAATGCCATTAACTAGCACACTACCATAATAGAGCTCTGCTACCAGTTGCAAGTATTTATATTAGAGATGAGCTAATACCTTTTCCATCCCTGTGAAAGGAAATTCATTGACTGCCAAATATTTCAAACTTCCTTTGACTACATATCCCTGAACTATGTTACAATTAAATTATTTACTGTATATGACATATTGTCATGAGGACATGTTAATTCCAACTCTGCCTAAGAAATTACAGGTGTGCTTCAATCACCCTGATACTCTGGAAACAGTATTGTTGGGGGAAGAAAGAGCTGGAAGAAGTATCTAAAGGGGGCCAACAAGAAGGCTGAAGAGACAGGTCTGACAAGGACACACAGTGGTAGGATATGAGGTAATGGCTTTAAACAGAAAGGGAGCAGATTTAGATGGTATATTAGGAAGAAACTCTTTACTGTGAGGGTGGTGAGGCACTGGCACAGGTTGCCCAGAGAAGCTGTGAATGCCCCATGCCTGGCAGTGTTCAAGGCTGGGTTGGATGGGACTTTGAGCAGAGGCTTTGAAGAGGCTGGAACTGCTTTGGGCAGGCTGGAACTGCTTTGAGCAGGCTGGAACTAGGGACTGGAACTAGGTGATCTCTAAGATCCCTTCCAACTCAAACCAGTTTATGTTTTTTATAAGGATTTCAGATCATAGTCTAGGACTTAGCAATTAATCAGTTAGGCTTTCTGCCTCTTCCCAAGTATCCAATGTGACATCAGATCTTCATTTAGACATGTTCTTGCTGGTTTTTGGGTACCTTTCCTGTGGTTGGAACTAAGAAGACAGATCCAACAAAAACATAAGGCACAAGATCTCACAGCCAAAGGCACCGAATTGAGTGCTTTTCACAAGCAGGGAAAAGTTAACTTTTGGGATGGGTTTCACAATAAACTTTGTTCTTAAATTACCAGCTGAAACATCAAAGTAGATGTCCATCAGAAATCTCTTCCAGAGACATCATGTCTGAGTTAGCATGAAGAATACCATGAAACTGGGCTTCCACAGCCTTGAAACCCTTCCTTGTATCTAGACTCTGTAGTCCTCCTTTTAAGCATGAGGAATTAGATGAGGAGTTCTTTTCACAAGAAACTTTTCTGCCTCAGGTGTTCATCAGGAAAAAAGAAATAGAGGTACCTTTCTACCCTCCTTTCTCAGAGAGGAAAATACACCCGCTTCTCTTGCTTGTAAATGTTACAGTAGCAATAACTAAATACAGAATAACTTAATGGCAGATCCACTTCTTTCTGTACACTCAGAGTGATTGAGGAACCAAGAATCCCAAATTCTGGGGTCTATGAGGAGAGGAACCACATTGGGTGTTATTAGAAGTAGGGTTAATTTCATCTAACTTAAATAACCCATTGGCTAGACACCTAGAGCAGAGCTTGTCGCATTAAGCTTCTTTAAAGACAGCAAGAGAAATACACAGCTGTGATTCACCTGCGCTGATCAAGGCACCAATATAGATATCTTGCTTGGTCACATGTTGTCCTTCTGTAGCCAAAGTGTCTACAGAGGGCTAGTGTAGGCTAGCCTTTAATACATTCTAGTGTAGGTTAGACACTAAAATAAATGTCCTTAGCTGGTTTTGAAAATACCATCCATGAGCTGGTTTTGAAAATACCACTATAATATATTGTGTAGGCTGCTAGCACTACTCTCAGGAGTAAAGATTTTATAGGAAATAATTTGTTGCTGATATTTTCATTAGTTTTCTACAGGCTTTTATTTGTTTAAGACAGAAGAAAATAATTCAATTTGAAAATATTATATATATATGTATTTGTAACTGTATGGGCTCATGTATTGTTTAGTGAATTTGAAAGATACATGTTTCTCTGAGTAATGAAACTTGAAGAAATACTCATAATAAAAGTGCTTTAAAGAACTTTTAACTTAAGGCAGTGTAGACAGCTGCAGAGGGTAACAAAGGTGGTAGGATTTAAAAAAAACATAAAACTATGTGCTATATATAGCATAATTCTAAATCAGAGGTCAACTAACTGTTACATAGAATATTTTACTCTTATTTTTCTACTATGGAAAGCATGTTGACTGAAACCTAAAGTTTCTGTAGAATGCCATTGGCTGACTGATTAGCTTACTATGGTGAAACTTTGCAAAATGCCATTATTTTGCTTAAGGGTAAACTTTTAATACAGGAATCTCCACAAATCTCCTTTCAATAAAGTTTTTCACATCAATGCCCCAAAAAAGGAAAACAGAAAAAACAAGCCTGCCTGAGCAGATTGTGTGGTTGTGACAGGATCACCAGGAAACTTACAAGGGACTTTGGTTTTCTTTTTGATTTTATGTTTCAGGCATTCAGACAATTGGGCAGCAGTACAGAACTGTTAGGTAGATACTTACTTTAGATAAGTTGTGGCTTTTTTTTTTCCCCTCTGACATTATAGCAACATTTGTTCTCTACTAATTCCATGTAATTTTTGACACCTCTTTACCTAATAGATTACTGCATGCAAAGACAAGCTTCTTTTACATGTAGGAAAATAATAGCTTCCCTTTGTAAAGTGCTTGTGGAAACACATATAATAGAGTTATTGTCTTATCTAGAGTAATAACTTTCCAGTGAAATTTTGACCAGCTGATGATGATTTACTCTATATCATTTAACTATGAGAATAACTCAGGTAATTCTAGTTTGTATGTCTATAAATAATGCATTTTAAATTGAATATATCTGCTTACAGCTCTTTCTTCATTCTACTGAAGTGACATTTTCCTATATGCTGTCATTTTCCTTTTATGTGATGTTAGATGTTGGTGTGCCTGCCCAGCTACATCTTAATTATTTTAAACAACAAGTTGTGTTCTGAGTCCAAGCAAAGTCCTGACCTTGGAGTGCAGCTGGGTGTTCTGCAAACTGGAAACGTGGGAAATGGTGGAACAATGTTGCAGAGCTGAAGAAGTGTGTTCAAGATAAAGGCAGGTGTTTCCTTTCAGTGGGCCAATTTTTCACATGAGCAACTGAAGCCTAACCAAAAAGAAAAACCAAAAAAGCAAACCTTACACACCCTTCTGACTTCATGGTGCCGTGCAAAATCTGATTTTCAAAAATAAAAACAAGAAAATGAAGGTATTATTGCATGTCAGCAGCGGCCAGATCATTAGAAAAAAAAATTGTGTCTCTCATTAGACTGCTTTCCCATATCCAGGCATTGAAAGAGGTAGATTACAGAACTTCTTCTACAATAGTTCAAAAAAGAAAACAAATCAGGAATATGTTGAGCTTCAGTAACAAAATTAGAATAGAAGTCAAAAACTGCTACAAGCAGCATTTTTGATCCTGTTAAGGGATGAATAGTCTGAAGGAATGGGCAATGTGACACCATCAAAAGTTTTGCTGCATTTGCTCTCTTCCAAAGCCAATCTTCTCGAATTTCACCATAATTTTCTGAAAAGTATCAAGGTGAGACTCCAGTAGATAGATATCTTCCAGATGCCAAACAGTAAAGGAAGAGGGGGCATAATTTCATCCTCTGCCAATGCAACCCTGAAAAATAAAGTAAACATGAGATCTTTAATAAATTCTCTGTGTAGTTCTAGACACAGTGAAAGAACGTGTCAAATAGTGAAAAAATAATAGCGGACTTTGCAGGCAATAATTATTACTTTCTTGTTAGGATTATTTTAAGAAATATTATCCAGTAAGGATATTTTACAGTAATAATATTAAAGATCCAATATCAGGATGCTCACCTGGGTAGTAAAGTGATTATTGTTCAAGAATGTAAGAGCACCTTAATGAATATTTATTTCAGAGGCAAATTTCCAATGTAAATCATTAGCACCTATGAATAAATAAAAGAAGTGCATGATTTCTGTCCCACACCAATACATATGTTCTTAGTAATGTCAAGCACCATTGAACAGATGCTCATTCAAAACCAAGAAATAATAGGAATAAATAAAGCTTCCTCCATGCAAGGAGCACATAGACAGGGCTAATGCTCTAATCCTGTGAAGAACTTTCTAATCAGTTCTTAAACTTTGGATTTTAACAGCTGAGTGAGAAATATTTTCCACTTGTAGAAAAAGATTTGGGCAGATGTAGGAGATTTTCTTCTTAGTGCAAAGTTCTAATCATGGAATAATTAGGAAGATTAACCAAGACCAATATAATAGTAACCAAAAATAACTGCCAGAAATCTTAGTTTACCAATAAAACTTTAAAAGGAGAGTCACAAATATGGGAATACAGTCTGACTTAAGGTGCATAGCTAAGGCATTACAAGCAAGAAGCAGTTTTGTTTTAGACTAAAAAATATTCCAGAAATCAGTCAAGGTCCAAGATACTTCACGAGAGCTCCATCTCTCTTAATTTTGACCATCTGAAACTGATTTGTCTTAACAAAAGTGTTCGGGTAATCTCCATCTAATATAAAAAGAGAGAGACAACTCCCCCAAAGATGATTTATGCTACTTGTTTTTAGGATGGAAGTGTTATACTGAGGGACAGATTAATTATTTTTCAGTGGCTGTAACCCAGGCACATGGCTGAGGAAGATTAATTTGGACTTTCGTTAATAAAGACACAAGAAAAAAGTTATATTATTTCATTATGATCATTTTGAAAAAATCTGATCTGCAGATCACTAAGTAAGTGGCTTGGGACTAGAGGCTGATATTGCTTGTGTGTGAGAACAGCTAGACACAAAAAAAATCTGATACCATAATAAAAATATCTAAGCATACTCTTGTTAATTTAATTTTAATGTCAGGGTACTATTCTGTTGTCAGGAACTAGTTTTTTACCCCAAACCCTTTATCTGTTATAATATTTGGAAGAATGTATTCCTTTGAATTACTTAAATGATAATTACAGTATTTCTTCAGGATAATCTTACTGAATGAGTTTTCATATAGAGAAAACATTTTTGTGCATTATATTGAGAAAAACAGGAATACAATTTAAACCCAAATCTTGACCAATATAATGAATACTTGAGATAGTTCTCTAATCTTCAGTATTTAAACACTGATCACTTTTTCTAATAACACCTCTAAAATTAAAAGGAATGAAAATTTGCAATTGTCAACGTACAAAATTAATTTGGTACTTTTATTGGCCAAAAGCATGAAAAATCCCAAAGTTCTGCAATTTTACTAGCTATGTAATCTACTTTTGGATTGACCTTACTATCATTACATACCAATACTAAAATAAAATCTGTTCCATGTTTTCTGCTGTGCCAAAACCTATCTTTCATATTGAGTTTATCACTTTTGAAATTCTTTATAAAACTTGACTTCATAAAAAGTAGAGTTGAAGGATATATTTAGCTGCACAGCAGCTTACAGCTTCAATCCACAGAACAATTGTGACAGAGTAATTAATCTCTGGTGAAGAATTAAATGTGTCCACATATCCAAATGCATATGTTCAAATACTGTGCCATACTGGGATAATTATCTCCCATTCACAGCAACATTTAAAACATGATACAGGGTATTATTTCTTTATATGCTCTCCATTTTAACCACTAAAAACAGCCCACAATTGTTTTTAGAATGCTCTTCACTGTCTCTTGATTATTTTGTGTGCAGGGACATGATTGACCTCACATTGTTTCAGGGATTAGAGACTCACTGTGTAGCCTGCAACCTGGTTACACAGAAATACCCACAATCTGAGCAAAATTATTAGAGGACTGCTTGGGGGAAAATTCCCCAGCCACTGATGAATAGCCCCAACAAAGAGGTTTCTTCTGTCTCCATTTGCACGGGGCTAGACCATGAATAACAGCTTTATGAATCTCATAACTACTTTTCAGTAAAAGAAATAAAGCTTTTTCTCTGCATGCAACATTGAATCCTAATAGCACAGGGAGCTAATTAGCATACCTGAAAACATAAAAAAAAAGTCATAAAATATGTTTCTATGACTAAAACATTCAATTGGAATGAGGCACAGTAATTTTCACCCTGACATGGTTGTTCAAAACTAAACACTGGACAAAAGCAGCACAGCTTTTGAGCTGACTCAGAATACTGGATGGAGACTCTACTCCAGGAAAGTTGTCCTGAAATTTTTACAGGTTGATACCAAAGAACAAATTATAGGTCTTCTTTGAAATTTCATAGTGGCAATGCAAACAAACAAACAAACAAAAAGGTATAAATGAGGCATTACAACAAACAAAAGTATGCAAGGTGCAGCATCTATTTTTAAGATGTTATTCTAAGCGGTTGCACATTAAAAACTCCAGAAAGCTCAGATTTTCCATATTAAAGGATAAAGGGCAACATTCCTTTGTATTCAAGCATTCTATTTAAAATTAATGTTAAAACCAGGAAGCTAGTTTTTTCTGGAAATTTCAGCTTTGATGCTCCCGTTGGCTCTTTATTGAACTTCTTTTATAAATCAGATGCAAAAGGCAGGCAGAATTTTTTTTCTCTAGTATGTAGTACCTATTTTTACTGCAATGAAAATGCCAACAGGTTTGGGTTTTTTTTCCTTTGTAGTACATACCAATTACTACAGTATATGTAAAAGGACACTAAAGCTTAGCCAAAAGATGAAAATCTACTTCTTCCTATTCTTTCTTCCCTGAGTTGGATTTATTTGGCATTGCACTGTCTACTATCAACTGCATCAGGCCAAAAGGAAGGAAAGACTGCAATGCTCTGCTGCTGCTGGCACTAATATTCTAACAGCCAAGAGTAAAAAGGAAACCATGAACTACTGTGCATTAAAATGCGTGCACAAAACAAAATGTTAAAGCTAAAGACTGAAACTTAAACCTCACAAGAAAATGATGTTATTCAAGTCATATAACAATCTTGACCTATCACATAATTTTACTTTTCTTTGAATCAATAGTGAAACCAAAAAAAACTGCAATGTGAATGGCTATGTATACTTAAGTGCAGAAATTATCAATCTGGTTACTTTGTATGATTCAGTTTTGATGCTCCGTTGCTGTTTTGACTGGAAACCAAGCAAAAAAAAAAAAAAGTATTTATTGGAAGCTTTGATTCAGCCAAAATCAAATTCTGGGCCTTTGTTTTTGGGTAGTAGCACAGACTTTGAGTAACCATTCTGGTTTCCCTAATTTAGTATTTCTTTTGGTGCAGATGCAGTTACTCAGAGTTGTATCACAAAGTTCCTCAGACATAACACAAACAGGCAAAGCTTGAGAAGGCATGGACTGAACTTCAGTCATCCGCAGAAAATGACTCAATAGGCAGGGAAGTTTGACATATTTGTTGTTAGAAAAAAATTTCAGTGCNATTTGTATCAGAGGATAATTTTCAGTGCTCAGTAACTCAGGAAGGCAATGAAAATAAACATTCAGGTTGTTAGTGGGGAGTTACTAGCTCTTGGTTAGAGTGAATATCTTATATTCTGGGACTGTCTTTAGAAGAATGGCTAAAATTTAATTACTAGGATAGTAGAATGTGTTAAGGCAAAGTTCTGGAAAAGCTGCAGCAAAGGGCAATTTTAGCACGTGCCACTGAAGACTTTGTATAGTTTTTCCATCTGTGATGGATTCTATAGGTCCTTTATTTAGGGAGAATTCTAGACTCAAGGCATTGTGCGAGGAATGACTGGACAATTCACAGTTATTGACTGCACATTATGCTGTAGACATTCTTTGCACACAGATGCTTTATTTCTTGTTCTCTCTTAGTGCCATAAAGGAGTCTCACAGGCTAATTGAATTTTTACATGTAAATGGTCTTTCAGACCATATTTTACTTATATGCAATTGAAAGAAAGCAGAGTCTTCCAGTGAAGGACTTAGCAGAAGTGATGTTTCTTTGATTTCCATATGACAGCACATAAAAACTTTTAAGTATGTATGATATCTTATACCAGCTTAAATCCCAAAAAAAAAAACTTAAAAAATTAAACACTTGTTTTGTCATGTAGGACTAAGAACTCCAGGAACAGCTATAATATAACAGCATTTCTGTCTTTTCTCCAGAATAGTTACAACTGGGGACGCCCACCAACAGCTGCAGAGTCTGCCATGTTCTCAGAGGAGCTTTCAGCAGAATAAATTATGAAGCTGCAGTAAGCTCTGTAAGGGGTAAAGGTTGATCTTTGACCGTGCTGACAGCCAGAGCTCCTATCATCTTGCTCAGCAACAAGTCAAATTGGGCTTTAATTACTGTTCAGAGAACAGTGCTTGATTAAATGTGCACAACACAGAAACTGGTACAGGGCAGAAGGGAACAAGAGATGTCAAGGAGTCATGAGACAAACCCTCTTTTTGATTCTCTATTCTAAAGACAATGTGAGCTTTATATGTAAAATGAAACACACAGAAAGGTTCCCTAACTACCAGGCACTGTCCTGAAACTTAATGCTTAATAACTGGTTTCTTATTAGCAGAAGCTTAAAACGTATTTGGGTCAAATCTGTACGAAAGAGGGCTGCACCACCCTGTAAGGGCCCATTTCATTCATTCATTCATATGTCATTAATTCATCTCTTTGGCTGGACACAGGAAGACTTGCAGATAAGTTCAAATTAAAAAGTTTAAAGGCACAATATATTGCACTCAAGGGAATTCAAGGGGATTTTTGGTGGATATTCTTATTAAGATGTAAAATGACCTAGAGTCCTTGCAATTTAATCGTCATTTTATAAGTGTTAATGTCTGAGTAAGCCTATCATATCCTGTACAACATCACCATAAAACAAATTACCCATTTTCTTCACCTCAGTCCTTTCATGCTTGCCAAGAAATTACAATAATATTTAAGCTATTTTTCTGGTACATTGATAACAGCTGTCCAGCAACATGTGTTTTCTTAACCAGTTTTAAGAACAGTGGCAGAGTTTGCAAAATGTCTACACTAATAATATTTGCCGAATACAAATTGTAGGCACAGGTACCTAAAATACATCTGCCTATTCCAAAAACAGAGACAAGTCCAAGCACATTTGATATCTTAAACTTCTGTACGCCATGCTATGAAGGCCAGAAAATTGTAAAACCATAGAAACCCCATCCGTTGCAGACACAGGCCAATGGAAGCATGGGAAGCTGAAATTTAATTTTAAAAGCAGAGACCAAATCATTCTGCCATAACTCTTTCTAAGGGTAAAAGAAGGAGTTTTTTTCCGGGAAAAATAAAGCCCTGTTTGAGAGCCCAAGTTCACCTTTGCAGGTGCTAAAAATTTGATTGAGCTTGACAGCAAAAGAGACAGCAGCACAGTCACCTCCAGCCAGCTTCATGAAACTGTGGACTCTTGTCAGTGACATTCTACAGCTCTTCTTGTAACCAAGAAAGGAGATATATTTAACCCTCCTGAGATTTACCTATGTATTAAGGCTTTAAACCTGGTATTTTCAGGCAAATTCTCTCAATTCCAAGAAACAAACACATTGCTCATATTTGGGTTTGGGGGGTTTTTTGTATTCTGTTTTTTACATAATAACATTTTAAAAATATCTCATTACCTTTAATTAGATTTCATTTTAGTACAATATTAAATGTACCTTTGAAAAGAAGTGGTTTTGTCATTCAAAAAGCTTTAATCTTGAAGCACCTTTTTGCTCTCCCCTCCTGTAAAGTGGTGGGGAGGTTTAGAAAACTGTATTTTTATGTCTAAGAAAGATCCAGAAAATATGTATCCATCCAAATATAAACCATAGATTAGGATGTCACTAGTATAGGTGTAAGGCTCTATTTTTACTGACTTGTTGGTGTGGCTTCAGTTTAGATACATCACCTGTGAAATATATTCCTTAAGATGCAAACATTTGATTTCTTTTGTTGGTTTTTGTTCCCCCTGTTTACCCAATTTTAAAAAGCCTTTTGTGTCACACAACACAAAAATCTGAATGTACAGTTTTGTGGTTAGAAAACTTCTGTTGGAAATCTTGCATGAAGTCCTAGTCAAGTACCTTGAGTAGAATATCATAAACACCAGGCTAGAAGATTACTGTAGCTTAGCCCCAAAATTCCATTATAGGTAGACATTTGCATCAATTTCATAAAAAAATAAGGCTTCTGTTTTTTTTATTTGAGAGGTTATCATTTTAGATGGAAAAGGTTCCTCATCTAGTTCTGTTGCTTCTTCCTGTTTGAATCACATTTTCTTTGTCTGTACTTTCAGATGTTTGATAAAGTGTATGAAGGCTATTCTGTTAACTAATTTTCTTTTATTTTCACAACTGATTTCTTTTAAAGGAAATATGATTCTCATTCAGCCATGTTTATGGTCATTCACAACAGTGATTCTTTTTAAGCCATGTTTAGTTGAATATAAGTCAAAGGTACTAAATGCAGAATGCTGGATGCCATGATTCAGAAGTCTTCTAAAGAAAGGAACGTGCATATTTGAAAACATCTGGATAAAACTTCTTATTTACATTTAGAGCAAGGATTTATTAAAAAAATAATTTCTTGAAATATTTAAAATTCTTATCTTTTTTAACACTTCCAGGGAAGATGGTCTTACCTCTTCCCTGAGCAGCTTTTTCCAAAGCTTGAACACCCTTTCGGCAAAGAAATTTTTCCTTAAGTCTTGGTTAGATTGGATCTTTTAACAATTGTACAGGAGAATTTATAACATATGCAGCATAATATATGACTTTTTAGTGGGGCAAATCTGGTCTAGTACCTCATAAAATGCATTTGCTAGGGTCTTAGAAGGATCACTGGGACTTTCAGTGATGTCAAATTTTACCTTGAAATGTCACAATGCACTGGTTTTAAGGTCCATCAATGTGGCAATGGACACAAAGTCTTATCCACCTGGTAAAAATATGACATTTAAAAGTAGGTCTTTATATATGTGAAGAACATATAAAGGCTTTCAGCTGGTTGACTCTTTAACTACACTGATAATATGAATTAAAACTTTTCAAATTGGATAAAAAGAGTCATAAAAAAATGCTGATAATGTGAATCAAATTCTAGGAAGATCTGCATTTGTACTTTGCAGCAGCCCCAACAAAACACTTGTTCTCTTTTGATGTTATAGGGAAAATGGAGAACATCACCTAGATGTAATTCTGTACTAAAACAGATTTGAAGATAAAAGCTACTATGCAGAAAATAATAAAAATAACAATTATTAAAGTTCTTTTCATGTTATGAGTAGCATTTGTGAGAAGTAAAATCAGTCGGTCAAGTTTTTGCATAACTAAGTACTGTTACTGTCATGTGATTGAGAATAGGTAATTTAATGTTTAACTGTTTCCTCACTGTTTTTAATGCTAAATGATGAATGTGCTAGTGCATTTTATTTCCTTGACTTTGCCTCAGGCTTTGAGGTTAATAGCACGCTGCAGTGATGATAGATACCAACATTCTATTCAATAAAGTATCCCCTATCAAAGGCAGAAATGGTAAAGAAATGAATGCAATTTCTTTGAGAAGCTCTAATCTACTGTAAAGAACTAAATAAATTTAGTTTTAAAAGCTGAATGTAAAAATTTGCATCTGCAAATTAAATTGTAAAACAGGCTTTTTACACAGACCTGGTCCCAGGCCAGGCAAGATCCAGAAAAGGGTTAAACTAAGCAGTGGGGGGGGGCTGTAACTAAATGCATTGTTCACCAAGCAAACATAATGGTTTATGGTTGTTAAACACTTACCAAGCAAATCCCCAATATCACATACCAGGCTGGCAGTTTGGATGCAAACAGGAGCCTGAAGCATATTTTTTCAAAAACATGATCTCTGCTTAGATATACTTTGGCTGAAAACTTACTTAACAACATGTTTCAAATAGATGAAGCAATGATCAAGATGTGTCCCCTTTTTAACTTGGGAAAAAACCCCATTATTTTACAAAGTTTAAAAATTTGAAACATTGAAATTTATATATAATAAACTTCTGAGATAGAAAATCCAGAGAAAATAACCTATGTCAACATTTCAGTCAAAAATAAATCTCTAAATAAATGCATTCAAAATCCCTAAATAGTGTAAATCGCAACAGTTGTGACATAAAAGTCAGGCATTATCAAGATCTCAGTTTAAGCTCTCCCATTTCATATTATTTTTATATTGTTTCAGTGTTGCCAGACTTACCATAAGAGAACAAGTTTTCCTTAATGGACAACAAGCTCAGAGGCACAAAATATCACACAGGAAAAAACAATATTCATTCTGTTCTACAAAATCTTTGTCCAAACCTAACTCACATCTTAAAAAGCACTTCTGCTATGACAGTCTGTCAGGATAATGTCAAATATTGTGGGAATAGAGTAAGCTATTTGAATCCCCTGGTTCAGTGAAAGGATTAGTCAGCTTTGTCTCTCCATGAAACCATTATACATTTAATCCAATTTAGCATCCATGCAGTGTCTTGGTATTGTTCTAGCATGTTGAGAACTGCAAATTTTCAAGCTGGCAAAAGAATTAGGTGCTAATTCATTGCCTGCCAGTTCCCAAGCATGTTCTTTAAATCATTGTCTTGGCTTTGGATATTTTCTGCAAAATGGACTGATGGGAGAATGTAATCTCTTGAGCAGGAATTCAGCATACTCTTCATATTTAGTTGCTGAATTTGCCATTACACACCTGAAGATCCCTTAAACAGGAGAGCTGAGTGGAAACCTTCCAGCAGTGCACAGAACTCAGAGCCAGAAATCTCATAAACAGCATTTGCAACACTGCATTGTAGCTTCTGCCCTGATTCTGACCTTTATTACACAGATGTTGGTCAAGTAAGTTAAAGTTCAGATGGCACTATTAATAAAAGTCTGATGCTCCTACTTATGATTAAATAGATCTAGGTATCTCTCTATAGCAATTAATTCTGAGCAACTATGTGCCATGTAGTACCTTTCAGAAAACATTTTTATCTGCAAAAATATAATAAATGGTGTAAACCATGTGTAGTACAGCTAAGGAACAAACTGACCAGTGGATTTGTGGTGAACCTGGCAAGCAGTGGGCAGGAAATTTCAGTATTATTTAAGAGACTGGAAAATAAAGGAATGGAGAAGAAAAAATGGCTAATAAAACTCTGGATAGATGGAAAATCTCCTTATCTTCCATGCTCTTGACTGTTACTTTCTTCCCATATATTTTTCTTGCAAATCATGTTCTTTTTGCACTCAGCTGAATGAAGTATGAATCTAAGGTTGTCTGCAGTTTATCACAGGCATCTATTTTTTGAGCAGATTATAAGTGGGTTAAGTCCTGTCTCATACTCAAGTCAAAAAATTTATTGTTCATATCAGTGGAGTTAAAACCCTAAATATCTAATTTATACATTTCCAGAGTTTCCAAAATAGACACCATTTTTTCATTGTGTTTAAATTTTCTTGTTTTATATTGAATTAGATACAAGGTTTAGGGTCTATTTGTCAGCCAAATGAACAACTTTTCTGTAAGTAGAACAGATGCATACTTCCTGGAAAAAGAGTCCAGTCTCTATTCAAAAAGTTTTGTTTCATTTTGCTATATTCAGAAATGAGAAAACAAATTGGTTAGAAGTTTTCTCTTCTGATATATGACAAGTTTGTTGATCCTTGTATTGCATTGTCTTTTTGCCCTACAAATGTATTAATACATGAAGACTCTCAAATCCTGCATCACTTTATGAAATGCTGCTGAAAACACATGGCTTAACATTGCAAAAAGATATAGAATTAAGACCATTAATAGCAGCATGCTTTATATTCAATCCAAGACATATTTCCCACTGAAATGTATTTTTGAAAAAGAAATTAGTTATGAAACTTAACCTAAATATAAAAGTAGCAAGACTGAGAGGCGTGCCTTTATTAGGGTAACACAGACATTCTATACTAGCAAGGAAAAAAAGTCAAACTTGCTGGGCTTCCATCTAGCAACTGCTCTTCCAGGAGTGGATTCTGTTGAGATGGATTTGCATTAATGGATTAGTTAAGCAACTAAGTCAAAAGTTGATCATATAACCTGTCAAAGCCTTTGTCTGAGAAGATAGTAAAGTTCTGATAGTAGTTCATTTTTAGAAGAACCTCAGAGTCCCCCAACCCTTTAACTGAAAAGAGATAACACAATAAAAGCTCACATTCCCACACATTCAGTGCCTATTTAGGTAGTATGGAACTAGGTCAGATTTGTTCATATGAGTGGACCATGTACTTTTGCATTCTAACCATGAAAATCCTGACAGCCTTAAGAACTTAATCAAGATACACAAATAAGAGAAGTTTCTGTGGAAGCTATAATCAAACTGAAAATCCAAAACTAAGACCTAAGCAAAGAAACATATGTTCAGATTGGTGTTCTTAAGAGGATTTTGATGAAACATTATGAAGATAGTAGTATAAGGAGTATCAGAATTACTGTGCTGCAGTCCATACCAATCCTTTTAAATGTCTTAGACTTTTGCCTACTCCTCAGTCTGTTGCAGGTTAAATTGCATGTGGAAACCATCTTATTCAGTTTAATAATAGTTAACAGAAATTGCAGGTGAACAGCTTCAGAAAATGATCCAGGTCACCTAACACACCTGCCCAAATTTCCTACAATAGTAATTGGAGATTTTAAAGTTCATATGAAGATCAGCATAAAGTTGTTTTCCCAATAGAGGCATTTCTTTTGCCTGAATACAGGCACTGCCAGATGATGATATTGCCTCCACTTCAATTAAGCCTCTGCTTCTCTCAGAGAGCTGAAATATTCAATGTAGGTGCCTCATTCTCATAACAGCAGCCCATCCAAGGACTGGTAATTTCTGTTTTGTTTCAGTGTGGTGAATATGTCTGGAACTCCACCTAGAAAAAGAAACATTCCCCATGTTATAAAATAGTGCCCAAAATACAAACAAAGAAAAACCAATAAGGAAATTCTCTCCTCTTAAGCATTAGGCTGACAAACAACAATGTATACTTACTGAAGTGACATAATCCTGCTTCAAGAAGGGGTCGCCTGCTGTACCTCATGGCCTGTTAATCAGGACACTCTCCAGCATTTTGGATGTGAGGATTCAATACCCTGCTCGGACTAAATCAAGTCAAAGGTTATCTAATTCCTTTATTACTGTTCAGATTTAATTATTATACACCCTTTCCATAAAACAGTACTAGCATTTCAGAACATTTTCAGAGTTCAGTTACCTGTATACCTATTCCTGGATCACAATTCATTTGTTGGCAGTGTTTAAAAAGCATCCCTCAAGAACTTTTAAGCAGTCAACACTGACTTCCTTTAAGTATCCTGGAGATATTCCATCTTAGTAGGGAGGCACCTAGTGAAAGTTTTCATACAGAGAATGAAACAGTCTTTAAATACCGTTGACTATAACTGAAATGGAAATCAGGTGACTGTGTACTCCATCTCTACCTAAACCAACTAGATACCATCTACAGCTGTTTTACATTCCAGTGGCTTTCACAATTTGAGGAGTTTGGGGATTTTTTCCCAATGAAACATCTGGCCTTTGAATACATGTTATTATTCCTGTTAGGAAATGAACTTTTAAAATGCAAGATATATTTATCCACAGGAAAAATACATCTGAACTAGTAACAAACAGTGTGCATCTGTCCAGTCTGTCTGCTGGTGTTCCACACTGTCTTGCTAGTTAGCTAAATCTGATTATGCAAGTGTGCTCTGTGATTCCTGGACCTTCCTGAGTAGAAATCTATTAAATTTAAATTTAATAGTTTATTGAACATTTAAATTTTAACTAAACATTTAAATGTTGGTGGCTCATTGGGACTTGTCCTTTCATCTCAGACTTCTGTCATGTCTTGATAATTGACTCCACACTTGTTTATACAGGTTCTTCTTCCTGTGTTTTGACATTTTCTAACCCACTACTAAACCTGCAACTAATTCAGGAAAACATATCAATTCTCCTGTCACTTTTTTCTGTGCTGACGTTATTTTGGCATTTCCTTTTCCATAGTCTCTTGCCAGAGTGTTCAGTCAGTCTGTGGCCTTCACTTGTACCCCTGACCACTGCACCTTCATTTAAATGCTGGCAAATCAAGGATAAACAAGAAAAAAATTTTCAATTCAGATATTTTTTTATTAGTGTTGTCTTTGTAACTGCAAGTAGTTTGAGGCACATATATCAATTGTTCACATTTTTATCAATTCCTTCAGCCACTAAATAATCTAAGTTCTTATCAAGTAACTTGGCAAAAGTACTATCTTGAAACACTTCAAGAATGAAGGATAAAGTAAAAGATTGTACAAGTTTAATTCATCACATAAAAAGAACAAAAAATATAATCAATCATATTTCTGGACCACATTTCATCAGTTTCCTCAATTCTAAGGCAATGAGAGCTTTAGTGAAGTAAAACATTCCAGTCATGCTAAACAAAGATCTAAAATAAAAGAAAAAATGGAAAAATATTCTTAATTTTCTTAAAGAATTCGCACAAATTATTCTCTGGCCCCTAAAGTGCTTCATACTTTGTACAATATCTGGCAAAAAATTCAGAGCACCAGATTATCCTACTAATAAGAATAGCAATGATAGTAAAAATTCCTGAAGAAGAGCTTTATATTGTCCAAACTCTGACCAAGAAGTGTCAGGACTGAAAACACCATGGGCTATGCCAGCCACATGATCTGCAGACATAATTAACAGCAGAGTCCACAGCTTTGGCTAGCCCACAGACAATGTCATGCAAACTGCTTCCAGGGCTCAAGCTACCAGCTTTCTATTGAACTGGGCTGTCAAGGAGAACTACCAACACATTCAGAACCAAAGCAGAAATAAATCCCTTTGTGATCATTACATGGTCTAGACATGCCTCAAATGGTCAGCAGCACTAAATTTTCAACTTAAGTGGTTTTTTGGGGGGTTTTTTTTTGTTGTTTTTTGTTGGTTTTTTTTGGGGGGGGGCTTCAGGCAGGTATCATTTTAATTTTATTGCATGTTTCATAATAGGGCTCTGCAATAGGAGCAGGAATATTGGTTTTAAACTGAAGGAAGGCCAATTTAGATTACATATAAGAAAGAAAAATTTTAACAATTAAAAACAGAGTGCTGAAACACTGGAACAGGTTGTCCAGAGAGGTGGTAGATTCAAGGTCAGGGTTGAACGGGGCAGGACGTGATTTCAAATTAGACACATATTTCATAGCTTGACATAAAAACACCCACGTATCTTTTAAAAGACTAAGTCCCAGATTCCTACACCAGTGTGTTTTTCTCTTTTGCTGAGATACTTATTGGGTTTAAATTTCATATTTCCTCCTTCCCTTTCCTACTAAGTGATTCATGGTTTTTCCAGTGATACTCCCAACATTTTTCTATTGAACTGCAGCTAAATACTGGCTAGTTTCAAACAGAGGTATCTAAGTCTACAGGTATTAGTAATTAGCAATAATTAGCAATTGAAATTTTCACACTGAGATCTGAAACTGAGTTTAGGAACACAGAGATATCTAGGATGAATAAAGAATCAGCATTTGATGAAGACTTACTCTTCCCTTCATGAGTGTTTCAAAGAGTCTCCCAGCTGCCTGGCTTCAGGAGACTTTGGGGATCTCCTCTACTAGATTCTAGATAAAACCTAGATTTTTTTTTTTACTTGATTGGCTAAAATCAGTTCCTGAAATACTTAGTAGATAATTCAGCATTTCATTATCATATAGTATTGATTACAGAGCATTGTAATATAATGTAATACAACTAAAATTAAATCATACAACAAAATACAGCTTTTGCTTGAAAATTCTGTTATATGTCTGAAGGTGCCTATAACAGAATATGAACAGGTTATGGGTAATAACCAATATCCTCTATTTTTCAGGTAAAAAGTATTCAGGCTGGTAGTCTTCTGTGCACAATGCAAACTGTCACTTCACAGAATCAGAGAATGGTTGAGGTTAGAAAGGAACTCTGGAGATCACCTGGTCCAAACCCCCATCAACTGCTCCAGGTGTATCCTTCTGATTGGCAGTGACCAAGAGCCATCCTTGAGCAAGAGTGTTTGTGTGGAGCTCATTCACTCTCACTCCCCAGGACTGTGCTGAGATTTTTTGAGAAGTGAATCCATCCCAGTTAAAAGACCTCAGAGAAATACCTGCTTCATGATAACTTCCTTCAAGCCAGTACCTGGTATGCACAGGCACTAAATCACTAAATAACTAAAAAAACTAAATAACTGCAGTCATGTTTGCACCAGTGAGATGACTACAAATATGTATACAAATATATAAACATATAACCACATCCAAATAAATGTATTTAAAGGCTGCATGTGTGTTTTTAGATTAACAACGTGTATGCAGCACTAAAGACTGTTTCATTTAAGTTAACCATCAATGATTTACCTGAAAATGAGCCTAACAAGTTGATGAAATAAGAGGATGGTGGAAAAGGTCTGCTGACCATCTGTGTCTTATATTACTTTCCTAATATTATCAGTTTTCTGTCTTTATATTTGCAGTCTTCAACTATTGAAATTTTTTCTTTCACATTTAGAAACCCAGCAAAGGATATTGGAAAAATTCCAAGATATCTCTAACTTCTGCTCTGACAAGTCATATGTCTATAATGTTCCTCTTGGAGTCCAAAAAATGTAAGCATACTGGCTAGCAAAAATTTTGACACTAATTTGAACCTATCACATCATAAATCAAAATGAGAAACTCTTTGCAAGTTCAAATGTTTGTGAGGATAAAAAAAAAAAGGCAAAAAACTCTGCACATCTTTGCATGATGTGCACCAGAAAAATTATCCAGACAATTTAGGCAATGAAGCCATTAGTTAGAGGCTCAAGCTTTATTTGATGAAGGGAAATATAAAGATAGATAAAAATATCAAAAGAGGTTAGCTGCTCTTTTAAGTTTATGCATTCATAAAGTATAAGAAATTATTCTTCTACTTTGAAGTGTGGACTGGGATACAGATCATCTAAAATTATAGTTCTGGCAGAAGTGAGAACAAATAGAGGGACTGTGATTTGTTGCTCTATTAATGCAAGTATGAAATCAAAACAGCCTAAAACCAATTTTTTATATTTCTTTCTGTTGCTACTATATGAAGATTAATAATTCAGTCAGTCTGCTCAGACAAACGTTTTAAAGTACCCACAATGGGAAAGAGTGAGGATCTCACTAGATATTCAATATAGTATTTCCCCAACATATATTATTCCTCCTTTGAAACAATTACTAATCAGGGATGAATGAATTCCCTGCGGTTCATTAAAAGCTGGGGACTAAGAAGGGAAAAATAACATGTTGCAGCTCTTAAATGGATGATTTTTGATGTCAAGTAAAAACATTTTAATAGTTTACTCCTTCAGTAGTCTCTGTGCTGAATGCTAATAAAACTCCTTAATACACTTCAACTAGGAAATTTCAGAACAAAGGAGGGGTTGTTTTGTCTCTGCTTTTAGTCTGGGAAGGTGAGGCAATTACCTGGCTTCACCTTTACCTTAATTTGCTTGTATTATTCCATAAGCATAGAAGAATCTAGGGACACCTATGCCAACTCTGATTTCTAAGAGACATTTATAATGAAAAGGTCAAATTATCCAGTGTCAATCTCTTAAAAAACACACAGTGCAATGAAGGTAATTTTCATTTTTAACTCTGGAACTGGTGCACATCTGGCCTGTGACTGACCTGGAGAATTAAAAAGAAAAATTCATACTGTAGCCAATATTAACTCAACTACTCCAATGGAGAGAAATTCTGGCAGCTTCTGTTGTTCCCACCAGTACATCTGCTAATCCTTCCTTTTATGAAGAAGTAAGAAGCACAGTCAAGATGAGCACCAAGCAACCTTAGTAATCCGTCTAAGACCAGAATTATTTTAAACCAAACTGGTAGAATGGTCTTTTTTTTTTTTCTTCTTAAGTGTGTTTGAACAGGATCCATCTCAGCTCGCTCTGTCTAGATACATGGCTTCATTCAGATATGAGGAAAGCTCACAATAGGAGTATTTAATAATTCAGGTATTTAATGTCGAGACCAGTTAGAGCATGAAATAGAAATAATGGCCCACAAAAGTAAGAAAAAACATGAGATTTCAACCCAGCAGTAAGGAGATAGTCTTTTTTTATTCCTGGTGCCCAGTGAAATCATCTGTATTCATAGAACAATTTTCTTTTTGCCTACACATGCTCCCTAAATGATGTCATCTGTGTTCTCCAAACTCTTCCTGCTACACTCAAATCCATAGAACTCAATTTTCTTAGGAATCACTGACCAGTTTTCAGAATCTTTTCTATAGCAATATAAATAAAAGAAACTCCATAAAGAAGATCCAAAAGAAAAATAAAATGAGGAGCCACTGCCTCACTGGAAATGTCACTAAAATGAGAAACTAGTTATCAAATTCTGGAGTCAGATTTTACTCTTGGTTACATGTACATAACTCCCACAGGTTTCATTAGCACCTATTCTTATGTACCAGAGATGGTAGTTTGGCTTAGAATTTGTAATCATATTACATTAAAAAAACTTGTTCTTCAGGTGCATCCAGAAGTTCAACAAGTTAGCCATGCAAATCACATTATGTAAATATTTGAATTCATTACTTTTTTTTTTTTTAATAAACCATTTCAGAGTAAGCAGTGAGTCCTATTACACTACTTGTTCTATTGGGGACAGTGCTTCTTGCAAATTGCCAAGTCAAAACAGAGCACACAGCAGAACAGCAGAAGAATCATGAGGCAAAACACAGGAAATCATGTACTGAGATGACTCATTGAAAAGCATCGTGACAAGACACTAAGGATCCAAATAATTAATTTCCTGTTCTGCTCCATCAGCTAATAATAGAAAGAAGCTAAGTGCTTAGCAATACTCTTCCAAACATGATATACAACACAATATTAAGTATTTTTTATCAAGAACAAGACAACTCTCAGTAGAGATATGCACAGAAGGTATAATTGATGCTGTATGTTGGGAGTTTTACAGCTGTTTGCGCAGCCCTTAGCGTCATACAATTGATATGAACATGCCTTTGGGTAGGATTGTCTTGCATATTCAAAAATGCAAAATAAGGTGAATATCACACAACACTGTGAACTATTAATCTAATCTCACACTATAGACAGTGTTCACCTTAATTGCCTGAACATAAAAGGGTGGTATCTTCTATAACATCCAAGGGTATCTAAGGTCCCTTGGGGCTGAGAGATATGAGACAGGACCTACACGGCACCTAGATCCCTCTAAATTACAGGAAAAGGACAAGTAGAATATTCTGGGCAATTGTGCCAAGGCCTTGGCTAATACACAGACATATTATGCTTCCATGAACAGAAGCATCAAGACCCATTTAACATTCCAAGGATGCTAAAATATCTGTACACATCTGATAGATGTAGCTCAAGACCAATGGGAGATCTGTGATTTTCCACAAAAGCTGGAGACCACATGGGAGACTGAGACCCTAGGTAGTTTGAAATGGTACCAAATATAGATATTTAAGCAACTGCGTTGTGTCAGATGTGGTCTGGAGAGCCGCAGGATTCGTTCTAGAGTAGGCACCCTGAGGGAGATTCATTTGGCTAAACATAAGTACATTTGAGACTCCTTCAGGTATTCTGGAAACATTCACAAGTCAGACAAAGATTGTGAAGACATCTGAGAGACTTGTGCTTCTCTGAAGCAGCAGTTTTATGCTTCGAGTCTAAAATTGTATTAATCACCTATCAGCAAGCAACCACGTCTAGGTATGCTGAAAACCTCAATACTGCCTTTATGGACTTCACTGATTATAGTGGGAGGTTGCATTGCATGTGAATTTTTATAATGTAGGCACATATATTTGAGCAATTGAAGGTGGAGTTGAAATGAAACCAATTCATTAGCTAATATCAGAGTTTCCAGTGCATCTGAATTGTGGACAGGAGTATCACCACTGCAATGCTATGAAACTTGGAAATCAGAGAAGTCAGCCCACTCTTCTTTAAAGTCATGGAAAATGGTACTGAGAAAAATAGCTTTAAAAGACATGCAAAAGACAGAGAAACACTCTTGAGCCATTGTTACATTGAGTACAAGTTGCAAAATGCAAATGCAA
The DNA here is from genome assembly GCA_013398995.1 of Alaudala cheleensis. Taxonomy (NCBI): domain Eukaryota; kingdom Metazoa; phylum Chordata; class Aves; order Passeriformes; family Alaudidae; genus Alaudala; species Alaudala cheleensis. The sequence goes on along the minus strand of VWYE01000748.1, from coordinate 193,329 downwards.
AAATTATTTGCATTTCTTTCCTATCATGAATAGTCTTTATCTCTCATTTGTTCTATCTAATGTGCCCTAAAAACCAGACAAATGCTTACATGACAGACAAATAAATATTTGGTCTGTTGCAAATAACTAGTTTACACAATGTTTTATACTGTTGTACACTCATGTAACACAGCCAAAACCTTGAAAAACTGAGCTGTCTCACCTCTGTCCTTCTGCCAAATAAAAATAAATAGCTTAATTAACATTTAGGCCTCTAAGCAAGAGTATTTTGATTTGGAATAATTTTTCACCTGAAACACGTCTAGCATTATAACTGATTTTTTATTGTTTTCTTTTTCACTTTTGCAAGCTTGACATTGAATACCATAGAAACAATTACCAGAAGGTCAGATTTTGCACTTGCTTGTCCCAGAATACTTCCAAAAAAGAACTAGGAAAGGCAATGCATTTACATTAACAAGATATATATATATATATATATATATATCTGAGAAGTGAATCAAGCTCAATGTATTTAAAATAAGCAAAAGAATCACCTTCCAAGTGAGACTGTCAAGACTAAATAAGAGCTTATATGAGAGGCTGAATAAAAGGATCACGAAAATTATTACAAGGTGATTTTGAATCCAATGTACATTTAAATCAGTGGAGCTCTATTAAAGGCTCCAGCCAAATCCAGTGTTCAGGCATGCAGAGGACCAGATGTTTATGTCAACTATGCAGAGAATCAGATGTTTTCATGTCAACCTGGAAAAGGACTTAGGTTAATAAAAGCATGATGAGTGAGGCTATTAAGGGTCTTATAATTTGTTGGCATGGGACATGAGCATACATCCAGCAGCAATCAGTGTGAAATTAGTGGTATTGTAAAACAATAAATAAAAATAATTCACTGTATTTTACTGAGCTCACCATCAGAAGATCCTGAGAATTGCTATCTTCTGCTGTTCTTTCCTTCCAATGGAATTCCTGAATCACAGCCTGCCAACTATGACCATTAAGTAACAATGAACTGAGGGTGCATTTTAAATATCCTGGAGTGCACAGGTGTCTGTCAAGGACCTCTGAGCTGGGGGGATTCCTGGGTAATACGTGAGGACCTGTGACATGTGGGCAGTCAAACATGGCACCTCCACACAGGGAACAATACTGGGAGACAAATATCTCCTAAACTGCACCTAGGTCTTGGTGCACCTAGGTCATGAAGATGCTTGCTTAGTTCACACTAAACAGAAGCACATACTCAACCCTGTGGCCAAGATCCAGGGGTTCTTGGGAAGTTATGTTCTTGGCAATGTAAACTTCACTTGTGTCATGTTTAAGACTGCAGTAGCTATTTCATGGAAATAGAAACTGCAAAACACAAAAGTGTGTTCTGAAACAGAAGTCCAAATGGAGAAGTTACACATGTAAAATAAAACACAAAGTGAAATGGAAAAAAAAAGTACAGAGAATTTTCTTCGCCTGATTAAAGATTCTTGTCTCTAGCAGGTGAAGGGCCCACGAGAAAAAAACAGTCTGACTCATCAGGTGCCCTTTGAGAAACAGCCAGAACAAATAGAGATGGCTGATAATGCACAGTAAATGTCATCCACAGATAACATTCAGCCTAAACACTCTCTGGAAAGGAAGAAAACTGAAACATTAATATGATTTCTTAGTCAGCCTGACTTAATCATCCATGCCCTCAGAAAACCCACAAAAGATAGTAACTTCCTATAGAAACATATACAAAGAAAAAACTTTTTAAAATTTCCTGAGGTACACTTTTCAGAGGCTAATATGAAATAAAAATGTTCTGAACCAATACATCTCACAGGTATTATGACAATCCTCCAATCAGGATTAATGATTCAGCATTAAAGTCATTCTGAGGTAGGCAGAAACTATGTAACAATTTTGCATGGTCATTTTGCCCTGGAAGATTTTTTTTTATCATTTCTGTTTTCCCTTATGTAGGTAGTTACAGACATGAAAAGAGCCAATCTGTGTGATAATGAGGGAGGGCAGTGGCAGTTCCTCTAGAAACCTCTCCCTCTCTCAGAACACTGTAGAGATTCATATTGCAGAGCCATGATAAACTGTGGGAAAACAATGAAAAGCTGGCAGTCCCTACAGTTGTTTCAGAACTCAGAGGAACCATACATCTAAGTGACCTCTGCTTCTGCTAGGTCACCAAGAGGTAAATAACAAGAGAAAGGCAGTGAGTGAAGCATTACTGTGCAGAATCTGTCTGTACTGTATCAGTTCTGTGGAAAAATAAAGGTTTCCTGCATTCTCTTCCTCCATGGTCTCAGTTGCATGATTAGGCACGGCACTACACCATGTGTGGTGTGAGTTAATTTGCCACAGGCTGAGCACTGGGAGGTTCAGAGGAACAAAAAATATTCCCAGAATTATGTAGTTTACTCAATGAGAGCTTGGGTAAACTTCTTTATCTCTATGGCCTGGAACATATGGGCTGAGCAAGTCTCAAGCCTGTGCCTTAAACTGAGAAAAAGGAAGAGGGAAGCCTGGTCCTGCAGATTACCTATCCCTGTCCAAGCCACTTGTGTCTCTCCTGTCCATCTCCCCACACTTTGCTCAGGCCATAACTTGCAATGCCATCTCTCCATAACTGCATTTACAAAACCTGGTCTTGTTCATAAAGAGCTAGTTGCAAGCCTTGTGGTGGTGTTCTCAAGGAAATTGTCTCTAGCAAAAGGAAGGCTTAGAAGGCGTGTGGTGTTTTGGTTACATTCTGAACTCAAAATAAAGCAGCCATATGAAACCAAGGAATTTTTTAAAAATGAAAATTTTTGGGTTTTATGCCTTTGATTTTTAGTCAGTCTCACAGATCCTAATTTACAGCTTTTAAATGTTCAATACCCAACATACCATGTTAAAATAATTTTTGTTCCAGCAAAAAGGTAGTTGGATTGTCAATCAAAATACGCAGCATGGCTGGTATCTCTGCTGACTTAAAACCGGAGCTGAGCATGATCCTAAGCCTTTATTCTTTCCAGTAATCCTCACATACATGAATAGCTCCAGTCAAACAGTCAGGATTACCCACTCCAGATGAGAAAGGTATGACTAGCCCATCATCTTCCACATTCTGAATCTCACCCAAAAAACTCATTGTTGCATGGCTTGGCCACATTCTCTATTGACCTTCTTCATTTAAAGCAATGGGTCTTCCAGGTACTTGGGTCAGAATTGCACGTTATTTTTTGAACCTGAAATCTAGCCAGGTTTTGATGTGCAGAGATTAACTGCTTTCATGATCCAATTAGTCCTTCTTCCTCCAATTATCCAGACCATAATTTATCTTGTGCTTTTCTACTACAAATGAAATATCATATGCTTAATGGGAACAAATCAATACATTATTTCCCAGGACCAGATTTGAAATAGCCATAGTTTTGAGCTGCAACCCTGCTTTGCTTGCAGACCTTGCTAATATGCAGCATTGGAACACATTTCTCATAAAAGCCAACACATGCTGCACTTACAGGCAGAATTATGCTTTTTGGCCACCAATATCATCTTCAGTAGCTACTTTGCAGTCAGTTGTCCACTAGATATTATGGACACATCAACAAAGTTGATATGGTGACAAATCAGTGAACAGGAAAGGCAAGACTGACGCAAAAATGATGGAAACTGTGTAAAGATACATATGTTTACAAGAGTAAAGAGGGAGGAAGATGAAGAAAGAGACCACAATAGATAGCTTATCTGGAAATGTGTAGAATATCTGTTAAATATCTAAGTCTGAAAATATTTTTCCCAACAAGCTTATCTGACACAAGGAGAATTAAGAATTTGTTTCATTACATCTGGCTTTCAACAAACTATCTGTAACCACATCAACCCTGGCTTGGGTGGCCAGGCTGCTTTGGTGGTCACTAATTTTCCCATCAGAGACATTCAAGTTTATCCTAGATTAAAGTTCTACCATAATGAAATTTTATGATCCACAACAGCAATTTATTCTCATTCAATCTATTCTCTGCTGATATATCACCCTGAGCATTCTGACAAGACAGAAAAGGTCTTGAAAAACAGGCCAAAAAATGCTGTGGATGTTTATGTACATCATACCATTCAGCTATTTCACAATGCTGAGATATTTCTATTTATATTTTCATCAGAGATAAGAGGTATTTATATTTTCCTCCAAGACCTGTTGATTAAATAATACTTGTCAACTAAATTTTAAATTTTCACTATTTTCAAGGAATAATCTGAGAATTAGCTTTTTAAACGTTGAATTAGACTTTCTTGTAAAATGCCACAAAAAAACACAATCTGGCAGCTGAGGCCTTTCTAAGGATAGCTGTGCTCAAACTGGAGTCTCAGGGTTTAAAGTCGATTTGACTCTAGTTACTAATGGAGACAGCCACCAGAAATATACAACTTTTCTGAACTTTATCTGGAGATCCTGGCTTATGTGCATAGCCCTTGCTTGAACAACATGTTAGGGGAGAAGAGCTGAGCATCCCACCCAGTCAGGAATTATGTGATTAGCACCAATGTCAGAAATATATCTTCATGTCTGCCAGACACAGAAGGAACTGAATTACTCAAGCAAATACACCTGAGCCTGCAGACACACCCTCTTCTCCTTCTTGCTTTGATTGCAGCTCTTACACAGCATCATTCTTAGGCAGGTATCATTCATGCTCACATCTTTCCTGGGTACGTATGGCACTGTGTTGAGTTGGTCTTGAACTTGGCAAGCTCAGTTTGGCCCCTCACACAACGACTTGGTCTTCCCTTACAGACCTCTCTAATCTGAGAAATATTTAAATGTAATTCCTTCCCAGCTGAAAGATTCACTCCATCCAGCTGCCAGAAGAATAGCTCTCCATATCTTGACAGAGTCTTACAACTTGATTACAGAGTATAAAATTCTTAATATAGAAATCATTGGTTCCCAATTAGTACTGACACTGTCTCAAGGAAAACACTCCAGATGCTCGGAAGAAAAACCTTAATGAGGGAATTTTGATGGAGAATTCTGGCAAAACATACAAGTACTTCATTTTCTAAATAATTGGTGCTTGGTGAAATATTTGCGCACACTTATCACTGTGTCAGAGATGCCAAGGCCAATTGAACGTCTAAGGCATTCCTCAGCTGAGATGACAAAGGCCCTCCACTGCACAATTCATGCTGCTGGGGCTCAGTGAAACCTTTTATGTCACATGTCAGACAGACATACTCAAATGTATTTGCTCTGCATGACATTGGTGACATTCCTTCTTGATAGCAATGGACTTTCTCATTTAGGCTGGATCAGTCAGAGTTATGCGAACAGGAAGGACATGAAGCCCATACCACGTGCAGTTTACAATGTGATGCACACACAGTCTTTGCTTAAAAAAGCCTTCAAACATTTCTTGTATCAGTGGGTTCATTGCCATTTTAGTCTTAAAGGGACATTTCTGCTGTCTTAATAGGCACCAACAATTAACAGGTGAAGACAATTTAATCAGTACTAAAATACCATGAATATAGGACTGGATTTATGATTTCATTTCATAGCATCAGGAATTCTGTTATAAGCAAGAACAAACACCCTTTCCCTTTATCTCCAGCCCATCACTAAGGAAGAGAGCTCTCCCTCTGGTATGCTGTAATAGCTCCATGCCATGTCAGATATGCAAAGCAATCATAAATCCACTTTAGCTTGTTAGTTTACTGCTGTTTTATATCACCAGACAAGAACAAAAGCAACTGGAATGTGTCAGTGGATCTGGCCCTAAATCACACTTCTTTTTTTCTTTTTCGAGTGGTATTTTTAAGCTGTGCCAAGTAATAACATTCCAAGACATCCAGGGAAGAGACTTACAGCACATTCACTGACTTTCTAGCAAGTAGATGAAATTATTCTACTGATTCTCTGTGGAGTTCTCTGGGCTGGTAGACACAGTTTGAGTAAAACAATGTAAACCCAGTTCAGCTGAGTAGTTAACTGGAGTTTACTATAGCAGTATGCATAAGTATAATGTTCCTGAAAAAATGTGCACAAGGATTCAATAATTTGATTTTTTAAAATTTTTTTTTCCTATCAATATATTTTGGAGAATTTAGAAATTTTAGTGGAAGAAAATTTTCTAAAACATTTTCTAGGAGGAATAGGTTTTTTGCTTTCTTACTTTCCTTTTATTTTGAAGAATGCTATGTCTATATTTTACTGTTTTGTTTTTTTTTTTTTAAGAAGAAAACAAGAAGTGCATAAGCAACAATCAGGAAGATAGAGTTGCACTATTAACCCAAAGTTAAATTCAGATCTGAAGCAGGGTTTACAGGATACAAAAAATACAACTAGAAGATGTAAAGACAGCATCTGATGAACCTAGAGAGACTTCCTTTCTTTAGCAAGATATGGAAATACAGAAAAGTCTCTTTAAACTCACATTCCTGACTAACTATGTCTGGTTCCATAGTCATGCTCATCCATTACATTTGACAAGGATGCTGCTGTTATTATTAAGAAAAAAAAAATTAAAATTGCTTCTTTTGTTCACCGTTCCATTCCAAAGAAAACCTTGAGAGTACACAAATGAGACATTATGATGATATGAGCACTTCTGTTACCAGGGAATGACTTACAAACTTATGACTCCTAAAACTATGGCATTTATAATATTTTGTTTAATGTGATGGAAAAGAGCAAGAATCTAATTCTGTTTTTCCTAAATCATGCTTCACAGCTTTAGTTGCTTTAAATAAATAAGTGGATCAAATTACCTACACAGATTTAAAAAATTCTCGAGAAATCAAATAAAATATGCCAACATATAGTCAGCAGCAACTCAAGTAACCTAGGGTATGAGAGAGGCTATTTATTTACTGGGAGACAGCTACTACATTTGTTTCTTAACTCTCCAGCCCAGCAGGACTTCAAATAGAGCCAGCAATTAAAGCTAGTTAGGCAATCAAAGGTTACATAGAGACAAATGAGGCCATAAAGGGGCCCTGCTCATAAAAAAATGTTGAGAATTACAGATTTCTTTTGTACATATTCTGTTCCACATAAAACGTATTGCATAGGTATTTCACAGCATTAGCTTAGCAACGTATGCTTTCTCAGAGTAGATTGAAAGAGAGAGAACTAACTAGAGACTGGTAAAATGCAATGGCTTGAGTTCACAAAGGTACAAGGATATGGTCATCTTTTTCCTTGTAAGCTTGTACCTTTTCCTGATTTTTAAGAAGATAATAAAGTGCTGTCAAGGATTTCAGCCCTTGGTGCAATACCTGTCTTTAATATAAGCATCTTAAAAGCAGCTTGGGAACACGCTTCACTTTCAGAATATCCCATGTTCATATCACCCACATGCCACCTGGGTGAAGAGCCCACCTATGCATGCCCTTTCCCTGAGCTTCCATGCAGTGAATGATGATGTCCAGAGGCTAAATCTATACAAGATCATAAAACAGCTGGGACTGGTGCTCAGATCAAGTGGCACAATTGTCTTTGTCTGTGAAGCTCTTCTGAGGGTTTATTGCAGGAGAAGTTGTAATCCGTGATGTGTAGAATCCAGCCACGGGATGTGTCTGCTTGCAAGTTAGAAAATAAAGCACCTACTGAGAAAAGGAGGTAGGAAGTCCTAGAAATCATTCATGACACAGCATCTCAGTTTCCTTTTAGTTTAACAGTTATTCACATTCTCAGGCAACTTTCTGATTAAATGTACAAAACCATACTTCACCTGTAAGAATGGGATTGGTATTTGGGAAGCAGCCATAGTGTAATGTGATCACAGTATTATTCAGGTGGAAAGGGGCCTTGGCAGGTCTCTAGTCCAAGCTGCTGCTCTGTACAGGGGTAGCTCTGAGGTCAGATCAGTTGCTCAGAGCTGGGTACTGTGGGGTTTGAAAACCTGACAGAGATAGCTCAACCTCTCTGGGTAACCTGTTAAAGTGCTTGACAGGCCTCAAGACATCTGGGCGTTGGTTTATATTTGTTTTGTAGCTCTTCTGTTCCGATGAGCTACTGCAGTTTCTTGTTCACCTGCCATGCATCTCCTTAAAGAACCTGTCCCTGTCTCCTGATAAGTGACCTGTACATGGGCACTGCTGCTAGATCTCCCCAAAACTATTCCCTATCTGGGCTGAACATCCCTCAGGCTTTTCCCAAAGTGCAGGTGTGCTCATCCTCTTGAGCATTCTGGTGGCCTACCACTGGACAATTCTCAAGTTCTGAACAATCACATTTTCTGCACACGTGGCTGAGAACAGAATTTGGGTGGGAACATTGCTTTTAAAAGTTGTTAAATTCAGTATGTGTTTGTAATACACAAGAGTTCTCACTTAAACCTGGCATCGCAAACTCAGCAGAGCTTTCAGATCTTCCTCTTTAGACTTTCACATCACAAATGAACATGCTTCTATTATAATCATATGTAAAACTATACTCCATAATATGTTCCTTCACTCCCTTAGGGCTTTCACCCTTCTCTGCCTCTCTCCCTTTCTTCTCTTTCTCATTCCTTCCTGCTCTACACATCACATTTTCCTTAATATGGAAAAAAAGGTTCCAACAACATTTTTTTAATAGTTCTGTTGAGAGAGCTTTTAAACTCACAAGGCCATAAAGTTACAAAGCACACAAAAGAAAAAACCACTTTAGTCCAGCTTTGTTTTCTCTGATGGGTCTAGGCTTGTTTGGAATAATAAATTAATAATAGTTACAGTAATGTATAATAATAACAATAGTAATAATAATAGTGTAGTGCATCTTAAAGCAAGACTTGCCAAAGTGTGTGATAATTTGAAATTAAAAATGCAAAACAAAACAGAAAAAATCCCATAACAAAACAATGACAGTCAGTTCTGACAGGTACAAAACATTTCTGTGACTGTTTTCAAATTGCTATCCCAGCAGTTAGCACTTTAAAAGACTAATTAACTTAAGCTGAAACAAACAGACTAAAACAATTTCTAATATACCTGAAATCTTCTGAATTATAATAATTAACTTAGAAGACCTATTTAAACCAGAAATATGACATTTCTTTTGAAAAGCAGTGGTTAAAAGATTTCAGTGTTTGGCAACTGGTTGCCTTCTGCTTTGGATGGGGAATTACAATTTTCTTACAAAAATTTCCCAGCTTTGGCAATGAAAACACATTTTAGAATTGGCATGCCAGTTTTGTATTTTGGTCATTATTAAAATGGGGTCTAAGCTAGGCAACAAAGCAGAGAATGAATCAAGGTACCTGCTATGTCGTTATGCCTGTGTGCATTCAGAGGGCTGCTCTTCCAAGATTAAATTTTTCTTTCTGCTACTTGGACTCCTACAAAAAACACAGTGATCTATTCAAAATGGTTCTACTCTGTGCAGACAAATATTCAGGCCAGAAAGGAAAAGCATGCTGAGGAGCATGATGGTCTAGTTAAATGGTCAGAAACAGTGTGAGAAGAAGAGGCAAAATTTCCCATCCCTGTTTCCAGTTTACTCAGTGACTGCATGAAATTAAGCACAGCAAAAGTCCTGGCAGATGGTGCAAAAGCCCATTGAGTTGTTGTGTAAAAGGCATAATAATAAAGCCCTGGGCTGTCACTTAAAAAAAGGTGTCAGCCAAACCTGTCAGTGCTTTATCCATGCCCAGAATACATTAGGTGTATTGGGCCTATCAGGGAACACAGGTAAAGGAATATTCACTATCCAGACTGCAACTCAGGCTCAGACATTGGGCTCTGCTCAAAACAGAGTAAACCTGGGTAGCTGGAAACATGACAATCACATAGTGAATTTCCAGTGGCATTTGAGTGCTTCATGTTGTGTGGTACCTGAGTATAGTTTTATTTGTATGCATTTCATTTCATCTTAAACTCTTCATTATCTACATAATTCCTGAGTTGTTATCTAATTCTCAATGTACCTACACCACCTCTTTTCCTCTTTTTCCTTCTTTCATTTCTCCTTATGGCAGATACCAACAAAATAAAGATAGAACTAGTCACACAGCCCTAACAAAATAGCTCCTATCTGACCCAGCCTCCCAAAGTTAGGAGCTCTTTTAAAGTAATAATTTCAAAAGAGCAAGATAAATGCTGATGAACTGACCTCGTTTAAATATCTTGGACAAAACAAAATTGCTCATGCTGCATGCCAAAGCCCATGCCAAAAATGGTTCTGTCTTGCTTTGAGAAATGGTTCCTTTGGAAATCTTTAATGCAGAACATTTCTCAAAGGATTTTTTTATTTCAACTGCAGTTTCCTAATAAAAATCACTTTCTTGAGAAATGCCTACCTGCTTTTACCCACTAGCAGGACCTGATGGTTTTTTAGGTTAGGTTATGATGTACAAGTTGGCTATACCCTTTTGAGAAACACAGCAGACAGTTTCACCAAGCCCCAGATTTGGCTGTTTTGCACTGGTTTATGAGCAGTCAGTAGCCAGTAAAATGTACTTCTTCAGTGCAATAACAAAAGTAATGTGCATGACAGGCTAAAGCACAAAAAACCTCATGCAGTTTGCCTCAGGACTGTCCTGGCAAATTCCTATCAATTCTTCTTTAAAGTCTTGAAGGAAAGTTGGATAAAAACATCATTGTTTTGCTCTCCAGCCATGGCATGGTCTTGACTCTCACAAGACAATAAGTCCCTTACAGAAGCTTCATCTTCTCTTAGTGGTCTCTTGAAAGTGAGACTAATATGGGCAGAAAAAGCAAGGAAGGATTATACTTGAGCATCTTAAAAGGAATGATGTCAAGAGGGACATATCAAAACAACGCAAATTAGGAATTATTTATTATTCCTTCTCTCCTGGAACAAATTACAGCTTGTCACAAAAATTGTTCCAAACACTCGTGTGGTCTGGTTTTGGACTCTCACTATCTTTTTGGCTTATTTATTCAAAACAGTAAGTGATATATAATTAAAAACACTAGGGTACTCAGTGTTTCACACTGATGAGGGATATTATGGATCAGATTGCTAACTGCTCATTTGTTCTTTTGCTTGTCTCATTGTTCTTTGGCTAAGACAGCACCACTTGTTTATATGCCTTGATATGGGCTCATTAATAACATGAGGAGCTAGCCCTGCCTTAGGACTGTCCTTAGTCAAGTGAAATTCAGACCAGAATCCACTGGAATATTTGTTTAACCACCTTACGTGGGTCAGGAAAAGTGATCAGCATATTGTCAGATCAAGCCTGCCTGTATGATACTTTGATAGAAAAAAAACTTATATGGAACCTCTTAAGTTAATGTACATTGCACTTCTGGAACAAGCAAGTATTCAGGATTTGTTATGGAAGATAAAGGAAGTATTTTCTCTCTACTGTTATTGGAGAGACAGGAAAATATTCGTAAGGTTACACCTGGGTAAAGATAAATTCTTTAAAGATCCTGGGTGTCTCACAAAGAACCCAAACCACTTTTGAAGAGTATAGTGTGGAGCACAGGGCATCACCACCATTTTACATAGGACACATTCTAACATGCCCTTCTTGCTTCAGAAATCATCCATCTTATTATTTTGGGCTCATAATTCTCATAATGTCATTTTCTGCATTTCAGTCACAGCCAAGGAACAATAAAAGGCTTAGTACAGAAAGAAAGCACAACTGAATCAAATATATTTAGAAATTCAGAAGTGGAAACAGAAGGAAGCTACTGACACATAGTGTATTCCTGACAAACTAATCAAATGTTACCCTTAAAAGATCATCAGTAATGTGGTGGATAATCAAGTCCCCTAGACAGCTATTGTTCAATTTTAGCATGATTTGAACAGTAAAAAGGTAAGGGAACACTGGTACTATTGGTAGTGGAAGAAAAGGTTTCCATGAATGTATTAGGTAAAAAGCAGGGTGGTCTAACAGGGTTAAGAAAGATCTATCAGGTTTTCCAAATTTACCACTTATCATTAAATGACTTCTCCTCTGACAACAAATTGATTATTGCTGCACAGGCCCAGCAACATGTGGCAAAAGGTACTTATTAATGTCTTATCTGCAGTGACAGCATAAATATATTTTACTAGGATCAGTATAATTCCTATCTATTCCATTCTGTCAACACATCTACATAAATTGAGACTAAATTTAATTCTAGTTCAGACAGTAATTTCCTACTGCTTAACTGCCTAAAAAAGCCTTTCTTTTTCTAGTTTCTATGAAGGGTAGAAATGTTATCCTCAGCCTTATCTTCAGCACACAGGAAAACTGAACAACCACACACCATGAGATTGCATCATGCTGCCTAGGCTTCTCCTTACCTACCTCCAAACATTGCAAGCATGCAATCCAAGTAATTCTCTGCATCTTTACCTATTCCATCTGGGTATCAGGACACACTTTTTTACTGTAAGGGTGACTGAGCCCTGGCTCAGCTTGCTCAGGGAGATTGTAGAATCTTTAATCCTGTAGATAATTAAGTCACCTGGATATGGTCCTTGACATGCAGCTGAACATGGTCCTGTTTAGCAAGGGACTGGACCAGATGATCTCCTGAGGTCTCTTCCAAACATCATCTTTTCTCTCATTTTTCTCTCATTCTGTGGCAGTGTAATCCTCAATGCAAAAAAAAAAAAAAAAAAAAAAAGAATCTTTCAAAAGAAAGAATTTAAGATTTTCAAAGGAAGGATGATATGAAACTGGTAAGAATGGGAAAAAATAAAAAAAGCTGGGACAGACTAGGAAATTCACCTAAATTCAAATATTTAGTAAGAAAAGATATCTAGGTCTACATATTATCATAGCTCTTCAGCTTATCCTGTTTACCATACATTTTGCTACATGTGCCTGCTAAAATTCAGTTGTACATTTGCTTTCTCTGATAGCTGAGAGTGCATGAAGACACATCAGAACACACTGCTTGGGCTTCTGCATGATAATGCAGAACAAAACTCACATCAAATATGAAATATCTGCCACATTTATATTACACTTCTGTCTTTGTGATTTGGTCCCTATTAAACAATCTGGAGACATTACCAAAGTCGTTAAGAGCAGATCCCCACAAATATATCTGAAATACGGCCACATCAGGTCTTTGTAGCAGTGAGATTTACCTACTGTCAGATGCAGCAGCTCTTTCAGAATCCCTTTTATCCTTAATTACTTCGTTCTCTGGTAAAGCCAAATTCTATTTCCTTCAGGGTTCTTTATTGTCTCATGAGGAAAAGAACAGTCCAAACAGTTCTTCACTCTATAGCTTATTGTCTTCTTTTCTTCTCCACAGCTCTCAAGAAGCTCCTTAATGAAGGTTGTTCTTCGACAGAAGCTTTGTTGCTTTCCAGACAGAATCTTCCTGTATTCAGTCCTGGATATCTGCAGGGCTGTCTGAAGTCCCTATCTGCATGATCTAAAGTAACATAGACACTTTTTTCCACTTCCTAGTTACTTTTTAAGTACTCATCCTATGATACCATTCAAAGAAGCCTTCCAGGCCTTCATTCATATATCAGTTCAGGAGACAGCCATATTTCATAATATTGGCATGAGTTCATCTCACCGGAGTTCACAGGAGTTCTTTGAGATGGAACCTGAAGACTTCCTTTATTTTAAGCAGTCTTGTAAGTGAAATATCTTGTTTGATCTGCAAGACACCTTAAAAGCAAAACCCTGTTCTGTTACTTTTCCGAATAACAGTTTACTTGATTAGCAGCTGATTCACACAATTTGCAATTAATTGACTTTAGATTACTTTAGTTGGACATTTAAAACCACATTACAAAGATGTGTGATATTTCTGTCAGGTCACATTCATTTCAGACTTGGTAACTGGCTAAGTACTTAATGGAGTGTTTTCATACAGAAAAACATGGGCAAATTTTGGAAAGCTTGGATAAACCAACAGATCTCCAAATATTTAAATGTTGCTTAATAAGTTGTATTTCATGGCAACCTCATGGCATGAGTTCCTCTCAAATACTTCCTAACTGTGACAGTGCCAAAAATACATTAATATAATTGTAATTTCTTAAATTATACTGGCATATCTAATTCTTCAGCAAATTATGCCCTGTAACCATTTAAAAACAATGTTAAACAGATTAAATTGATTTGATTTTAGAAAAGGCATTATGAATTGTGAGTCTAACTGTGCTTCCTATAATCTCACTTCGTTTTTACAAAAGTTCTTTTATAAAATACTAGGAATTATACTGAACAACTGGCAGTCAGTTATGCTAAAGCAAGCAAAATCCTGTGATGGCTTCTTGAAGTCCCTAACACCATTGCAACTTTAGAGTATTTATCGGCACAGAAGTCATGGTTAAGCTCAGATTATCTTTTGTGAGATGAAAAGGAATGCCCAGAATCTTACACCTTCCAAGTTTATCCACTTACTCTAGCTCACCTAATCAGTGTTTTAAGGCATAAATTATTATTACAAGATTCTTTTAATAGATCAAAAACAGCCAATAAAAATGGGTTTTTCCTCCTCACACGTGTAGAAATAAATCATCTGTATAAAATAGAAATTGCCTGTTGTGCTTTTTATGAAAATAACAGAGCAGCTCAGACAATGTAGCCAAGGGTGGGACTACCAATGGTTATAAATAAAACATTAACAACGTCATTGTATTTCCCTTGACTTCCACACTTGTATCTCTGGGGAAATAAAGGCCCTGTTACTTACTAACTTGAATTCCTGTCATTGTACTTTGGGAATCAGTTGCTTGAGATGAAAACCCACAACATATACCTAAGGTTATCATATCTGGAGACATTCACAAGCACTGATGTAGAGTGATTTTTTTATTTTTTTTTAAAAAGCACAGAGTTAGGGATCTTGTAATAAATCAAGATAAACAACAAACTATGTGAGTCAGTGCCCCAGAAATTGCAGTGGAAAAGTGAAACATCATATTCTTTTTTTTAAATTAAAAAGTAACCACAGTGTACTGTTATAATCTTAACCTTTCTTTTTAGTTTTCAGCCTGCCTGAAGTGGTGATGTGTCAAGCTTTGCAAAAACAGCTATTCATCATTTCCTTCCTGATATCTTTCCCTCCTTTCTGCCACCAGTCTGTTAAAGTGAACTAATCACAGTAAAACTTTTATCAAAATGCTTTTTTCCTACTCTAGTAAATGCCAGTGNAGGGAAGGGAAGGGAAAATTATTTGTCTCAGGCAAATTCCACCCATTGGACTTCATTAGTGTGACCTACAAAGGTAACTATTTCCAGTTAAACCAGGTCAGGGACTATTCTTACAAAAAGATTGGCAGAGGCAGAACAATGTACAAGCTCACATTTTCATATTTCTTAGGTTTTTTGTAACATGTGGTGAAAGAGACATCTAAATCAAATGCATTACTGCTTTAAATTTCTTTTCTTGCCAATAGGTCCAAATTGCAATCTGCATTTGTCAATCATTTCCCATCAAATGTATAGGTTATGGGAAAAATACACTCTAAACCATAATGACTCCCTTAAGTTCATACATTAGCTGGAACTAAACCAGTTCAAATTTTGACACTCACATTTATCAAACACCTCGTGTGAGAGTGTGAAGTGCTCAGGTCAAAACCTGTATTTGATTGCTATTTGTGCATGGTCAACAAGACCTAGGCCATCAAATTCAGCCAACTTTTTTTTTGCACAGAAATTGTTTTTAGATTTTTCAGATAACCTCAGTAAATGTAATCATCTTGATGATTCACATAAAAACTTTCCATTTATCAGAAGACATTTTCTTTCATTTTTAAGTACAAAAAAGTTAGAATGTCAAAGTCTCTTCAGTAATGTAGAGTATCCCGTGTCCTTCGTTCATGACATATTTATTACACCTGGATTTTGTCCAGAAAAATAAACAAGTGATGTGAATTTATTTATTTTGGTATCACTGTTTTTAAGATAACTGAATTCACAAAATATATTTATTATTAATGGCTCTGTCTGTCCCTCCAGAAGACCAATGTGAGTACTATTATTGATTCACCAAAGAAAAGGATTAGGTTAAAAACATCTGAATCAAGGCCAAGGAAAAGTTTATTTTTGTCTGAGCTTATGGCTAATTCTTTAAGCCAAAAATAGAGATGAAGGAAGTGTTTAATCCTGATCATTAATATTAATCCATTTGAATCAAAGTATATGTTGCTCTAACTGTGATTTTAGAAATGGAAACTGTATGCAATATGCACCCAGCCATTTTCTAGAAAAGATGATCCAAATTTACTGGTGGCTTAAGTGGTGACTAATGTTACACGTGGAGAAATAATTGGTTAGGAAACAGATGTTAAGATGAGGAATGAATGATAAAAGAGACAATATGACATCATTTGTCCTTGAGTGTATCTAAAATTTATGTGACAAGACACAGACAAATTTAAGGAATCCCAGTAAACTCAATAAACAGATGTAGGAAACACCTTTTATTTTTAACTTATTTATCCTATCCTAAACCTTCTTTGAGCTAAAACTCAGACACTAAGCTTCACCTCATCTAGTTTTAAACTGCTAAAAGGTTGAAAATTAAATCAGAATTAGTCACTATACTCTCAATAGACTCAAAGGAGAGAGAATAATAGATTATCCAGAAGACAAATCCTCTGAGCAATCCTATACCCTTAAGTCCAGATGAAATTAATCACCTTCAGAGACAACTTTTTATTCATGCAAAGAAATCTTATAAAAGCTGCTTCAGGTTTAGCATCTATCATGCAGATGCCTAGCTTGGAAATTGCTTTAATGCAGAGTACAGCCTCCAGCACACTTTTTGTGAGTAAACAAGGAGATCAGGAAAAGCAAAGCTCCATTTATCCAGAAAACATCTGCCATTGTCTAGTCATTGATGAAAGTTTTATTTGCCCCCTACTCTTGGAGACTTAGCACAGTGCTGTTCAGACATACTATGGCCAAACCTGCAGAGACTCCTTAGGCTACTTAGATCTCCACCTAGCTTTATAAAGGGAAGGTTTATTTTATTTCCCTGTTCCACGGCTGCAATTCCCTTACAGTTCAGACTGCAATGCTCCATTGTTTTGCCAGATGAGCTCTTTCCATCAGCTGCTCATCTTCTCTGCTATCTGCATCACAAGCAGATGCTGCTCGGACTCTGTGAGAGCTTTGCTTGCACTGGGGCAGTGACTCACAAACTGCATGTCATTCCTTGCTGGCAGAAAGCAGCTCCAAGGTCCACTGTAACTCTGTCTTCAAGGCTTCCCTGGAACTTGCAGAATATGTCTGTGTCAGTAAATAGGAGTAGCCAGGAACACAGGCATGCTGCAACTTACTTGCACACATCTAAACCTTCTTCTCCACAACACATCTCATCCCATATACACCAAAAAAAAAAAAAGGTGTCTTTGTCCAGATTCTTTATTGGAACAGCCTGAATCATGCATCATCCCATCCATAACACACCCAGGCCTTATCTAGGCCAGGCCTAGCTGGATCAGTCACAACCACATTGCAATGTGGGAGTTCTCTCAAGAGTGGTGAATTTAACTCACCTATCCATCAGCTAATTAGAAATATGTGGGATTACACTTTCATGTTTCCCAAAACTTGCTCTTGAACAAAAATGTTTAGGCCCATAACTGTTCACAGTGTTTAATGGGCTGGCATGCTCACAAAGCAAGTCGCCCTCCAAGGGGGTACCAATAAACGGGACACAAAGCCCTCAGAAATGTACATTCTTAGGAACATCTTTATCAAGCTCCAAGGGAACAGCTTGAAGTTGTGTCAAGGGACGTTTAGGTTGGATATTAGAAAAGGTTTCTTTATCCAGAAGATGTTTGGGCACTTGAACAGCTTCCCAGGGAAGTGGTCACAGCACCAAACCTGTCTGAGTTCAAGAAGCATCTGAAAAATGCTCTCAGGCACATAGGGTGACTTTCTCCTGTGCAGGACCATGAGTTGGACTGGATGATCCTTGTGGGTCCCTTCCAGCTCAGCATATTCCATGATTCTGTGATTACTCAGCTGCTGATATGTGGTAGTAACCAGTGACTACACGTTTACAGCTAACATGAGAAATCAGGGAAGGAATCCAATTCTCTAGCTGTTCCCTTCCCTTCCCTTTTATTCCGGATGCAAGAAATATATATACCAGTTTCATCTTTCACCTATTGAGCCTGCTGAGGTTTAAAATATTAAAAGGGGCAAAAGGTTTGCTTAAAATAGCAGCTGAAAAAGGAATGGTGAGAGAGGGAGTGGAGCATATATTTTATTAATAGTGAGGGCAAGCACAGAGACACATTGGCAGGCTCATTATTGCTCTGAAGCATAACAGTGTTAACTAAACCCTACTGCCTTATGCCATCAGTAAGCAGCAGTAAATCTGCCTATCTCTATTATCAATCCATAAAAAAGATTCAGATTTAGTTGGAATTCATTTTAACATTTTTACATTTGTTCTGATAAGATACTTTTGGTAAATTGGATGTTACTACAAAAGTTATCAAAAGCAGAGAAAATTACAGTTGCATTCTTAAATGCTATGGCATCTTATCTTTGCCCTAATTCTCATGGCTTTTTGCTCTTTGCGTCTGGACTTCTGGCTTAACACAGCTATGAAAGAAATGTTTTCAGTCAAGTGATCCAAAGGAAGGTTTGCATCAATCTCAATGCACAGGAATCATATCTGAGGGATGTAACTTTAATCAGGAAATTCACACTAAAATAAAGTGTCTTGTTTGCAAGAGCATTCTGTGTTTAAAAATAGACAAAGGAATGATGCTCATTCACGTCATTAGAGTAGGTAGGCAAGGAATCAGTATGAGAACATGGGCTAATGGGTTATCATTCTTTTATATTTAACCTTAAAATACAGCTTTGGTACTTTATTTTTAACATAATAGAAGGTAGCTCATTATGCTGACTATGAACAGAAATAGGGGAAATGGCCAAGATATATTGAAATCCTCTTTGACTTTTCACCCAGATTAGAATGACCCTTTCAGAAGATGCAATATTTGCACTTGCTTTTCTTCACTGTCATTTAATTTTCCTCCTCAACTGCTGGCCAGAAAAAGAAATTATGAAGACCCAAGATAGTTTTTGCAGTTTCATTCCTGACTAGAAACAAACAAAAAAACAAAACATGGACATAGACTGAGTTCTAGAGGCTTAAAGTTGTTTCCAAAAAGTGCCCAGGGCTGCAGGTGCTAACCCAAACTGAATGCACACCAGCTAACATGAGGTAACACTGTACTGTGAATTTCTGTTTAGTTACTTTGCATATTTTACATGGTCTCATTCTAAAACACAATTGTATACAAATGTCAGCCACACCAGAAAAAAGGAACACAGGGACAGGAGTAAATCCCCAAAGAATTTTATCTGTTGTGCAGATTAGCAAGCACAGGAAGACAAAGATGTGCTAGAGTAGAATTTCTGGGTCACCAGGAGACTTGCATGGTGGAGAATGAGAAACGAACATTATGGACCTGGAATGGTGAGAATGATGCAGAAGAATCTTGGAAAACACAACATCTACTTGTCATTTTCAAGAATGTGTATCCATTTATTTTAAGGACATTGTCATTATCTGCAGGTGGAAAACCCTGGAAAATTTATTACCATTTTACAAAGAGCCTTTGGCAAGATGGATTCATGTGGACCACAGCTAAGTTTGGAATAGGCTTTCTAAAAACTCCTCACCTGTTTGAATAGTATTTTTGAAACCTGAAGTTGAAATTTCAGCACAGAATTAAACATACTTTATTCTGCCTACCTAGTACAGAATCACAACCTTATTCAGTTACAGTAAAAAGTCTATAAATACATCTGTAGGAAAATATTGGTATTATGGAAGAGTGGAGGTACCAGCTTCTGCAAATAGTAAAGGAGCAAGATCAAGTTTCCAGAGGTAAAAAATGAAACAGTAAAGTGAAACAGTAAAAAATAATGTCAGCAAATTTCACCTATGAAGGAAGGTGAGACAGTAGGAGCAGTATTTGAATATCAGTTTTGTCAGAACAGATATCTGAGTCATATTGTTTGGCTGAGAATCTGTAACATGAAGGTCTCTAAGGGTAATAAATTCATGTCATATTCAGAAGCTTTGAAGCAGGAGAGTTGGAGAAGAAATCAGAGGATTGCCTTGAGAAGAAATAGTATCCTGTGGCTGTGTCCCCCAGCAAAGTTCAAGTTCTTCTATGGGAAGATTTCAACAGATGTGGTCAAGGCTTCAGAAAGTATATCAGTTATAACAGGAAGAGATATGCCAGCAGCAGAATTCCAATGACAGGGTGATAACAATAAAATAATAATTTTTTATAAAAGAAAGTAACCAAAAACAATAACAAAAAGATCAGGGAAAAGTGAAGAAAGTAGCTGGGGAGAAGAGTAAACAATGGAACAGAGATAGAGCTGGACCTTGAGGACTACATTCATACCCCATGAGAACTAGGGGAAAATGAAGTGTGCACTGATACTGTGCCATAATAGGGTATTTCCTTGAAACAAATTGAATGGCAGTAGCAGAAGGTACCCAGCTTAAAAAAATGATGGGAAGAGTTTAAAGAGTTTACTTCTGACTGACATTGAGGGGAAAATTATTTCACTGGCCTGGAAGCTTAAAAGAAAGAGATACAGACAGGTACACTAGCAAAACAGAGAAAGAAGGGTCATGAAGGGGAGATCGTAACAAAATGGTACCTAAAGGTCAAGGATGGGAGAGAGCTAAAAACAGGTTAGGGAGAACTTTTCCCTGGAGAAATCAAAATGTATTTTTGAGCAGGAAGTAGCTTTGGAGAGTTCCTCTTGAAACAAGAATACTCCATTTCCTGGAGATAAAAAATAGATTGCTGTTAGGAGCAAAGAAGTCCACTTCAGGGTATGGTGGCTTGATCTAAGAGCAAATATATGACTGGGCTTCTAGAGCATCTACAAAATGTTATTGCAGATCTGTGAACTCAGAAACAAGCAAGCTAGTGCTCTGTTGAGGGCTGCAAGTAGATTGACTGGCTGTACCAAATTCACTTTTGTGCCAGCTGGATACAGAGTTCTGGGCTCCTCAGTCCAAAAGAGATACAGAGTGGCTGGAGAGACAGCAGCCAAGAGACACAAAAACGATGACCTTCATAAGTCCTTTCCAACCTCAACCCTTACGTGATTCTAGTGATAGTATCTGTGGCTACCAAACATACTCAACTGAAGTACCAAAGAGAGCAGGAGAAAATGTCACACAAAACCACAGTAATTTAGAAATTACAATGGATTCCAGCAAAAACAAAGCAAAACAACTCTAATGCACCTGGGAGAAAAAAAAAGGAAAGCAAACTAAGAGAAGAGTCCATCATGTAGCAACAGAGTGGTTTGTCTTTTATGGGGTACTTTAAGGTTGCAAGTCAACATCTGTAGGGGTTATGTTAAAGGATTATTTTAATAGTGACCATACACCTGAACAAAAGGACCTCTTAGGTCTTCAAGTCCAGGTTCCTCAGTCTGTTAAAATAATGTGACACACAGTTGTTAGGGAAGGAAAGTTTTTGAACCCAGAAAATCTTGGTACCATCAATAAAAAGTCAGATGCTGGGGCTTCTTCCAGAGGACACCTTCTACAAATAAAACAACATCTGGAGATAGAATTCCTGTATTGCCTTGGCTGGTAGCACACAATCTTCTAGCACTAAATATAGATAAATGTAAAAATAGATATTAAAAGTTCGAGCCTTTACCATGTAAAAGGAGAAGACATTACTCTATTACAACATTTTTAAATGCTAGAAGCTAGATTTTGTTGCAAAATGCACAAGGTAACAATAATACATGCCTGTTTTCAATATAGTAAGGGCTGTGTTCGTTAAGTTCCTGAGAAGACATACATAGAGTACAAATCCTTCAGCAAGACTTTGAAAAATGTAGTTAAAGTAACCATGTCATCAAGCAGCTGCACTGATTTGAAAGAGTGTGGTTTCAATTCATTAGATCTGGGCCTCTCAAACACCTCCTACCAAAAATGTGGTTTCCAATAGAACCAGCAGTATTAGGGACTTCCAAAAGATAATACCCAGCATCAGTCTTTGCTGACCCACAGAAGACAGTGCTCTGATGTTCTCTGAATTGACAGCTGAGGAGCCACAAAGATATTTCCATGCCCAACACCCAAAACTGAGAAAATGTCCAAGCACTATTTTCTTTCTCAATCCAACATTTGTTGGAAATAAAAGTGAAGAGCTTCTTCAAAGTTCTGATCAGTAAGGACCTACTTACACATGTGAGATCTTTTTTCTGTCATATAAGAGAAAATCTTAGAGCCCAAGGTCATGACATAAATTGTAGAAAGACTTTTCAAGATCCCTGAGTGAGTAGCTCCCAGTCAATCACATAAACAGTACTTCCTCCTCTTGGGTATATGGGATGTAAACATTATCTCTTGATTATCTCCCTGAGTCTGTCAGTGCAGTTTTGTGAAAGTTGCAGAATCATGGGATCACTTGGGTTAAGGAAAAGATCCTTAAGTTCATTAAGTCTCCTCAAGGGAACAACTCTTGCCTTAGAAATGGACGTGTCTCCCTCTCCAGTGCAAGCAAAGGATTCCAGGGACCATTTCAGTTGTTAGGAAGTACAGCCACGTTACTGCCTGGAAGGAACCCCAGCACCTTGTGGCAAGAACCAGCTTTCATCACCACTTAGGCCTGGCCCCACAGTAATAAATTTGATTTTGTAGCTAGGTGGGACCATCCTGTGCAGAGCCAGGCATGAAGTAAACAAAGCCTGTGGACAGACAGCTCTCTGGCACATGAAATCTCTCCTTTACTTCCCAGCATGGATTTCCTTATTCTGAGGATTCTTAACTGAATGATTTTATTGATGTGCAGCTTATCAGCACACTTTAAAGCCAGAATGTGGTGGCAGATTTGCTCTATTCAGATGAGCACAGTGTATTACGCAGCCACACTTGCAGAAAAGCATGGATGAGTGAATCACTGCACCTCTTGTGGAGGTCAGGTATCTTGTCTGGAAATGAATTTAATCCAGACTTGAAAATCTTGCCTGGAGTAATCTCTGTGTAACAACATAAACGATGTATGGTCAGTTATCACCTCCCTTGTATAAATGCATACTTCACACAACAGCTGATGCACTTTTTTTTTTAACAACTGATCTTATCTAGGCTTCCTGGGCGATTCTGATCCAAACTTCTATTACAGCTGGAATTTAAAAGTAAACTTGTTCACCTTTATTCTATTGAAGTATCATGGGGAAAAAAGGAACAAACAAAAAAAGTTCTAATCATTTCCATAAAATTCAGAAATCCTGTTCTTTCAAACCTGCAGCTACTTCTCCAAACCCATTTCAGTAACTTTTCCCTGAATAGATAATGATTCAGTATGTTGTAAACCTCCATTTAATTACACACTATATCAGTTTCAGAACTGTAATTTACCTTCTGATTTACTTTGCTGCTGCTGAATAGGAAGAATTAGGAGAATAAATTTTATTTGGTTTTAATTTTAGAGTTAGATGGGAAGAAAAATTTCAATTATCAACCAGTCTGACTCAAAGGCTTTAACTTAATTCCATTTTAAAAAATCCTCAAGCTCCCACTAAAAAGACTATAAGAGACAGAAAAATGTTCTTTTCTTAGTAGAAATTTGATTGTCTTTCATTGTTTTGATCTTGCAGTCATACAATGTAATCTACATTAAAACAGGTATCTGCATCCAAATTCCACGTTTAATTAATGCTGTTGGTTGGGTTTTCTTGTAACTTTTAATGACAAAATACATTTTATTTCATTGTTTCAAGACTTAGGTAAAATGACAATTCACTGCAATTGACAGAGAACACTATTATTCATGGAAGTCACTTAGCTTTGTAGAAAAAGACAAAGCCTAGCTTTACATCATGCTAAAAAGAATTCCATACATTTGTGTAAGTTTAGACTTAGAAAAAAAAAAATGAGACAGATAATGCCATTCTTGTTTATCATCTGCCCAGTACATGAACATATGCAGTTACAAAACTGCAATATCCTAATATCTCAGTTTCTCAAAATACTTTTATTCCTTCAAAATTGCCATTGGTAATGTTTCTATAGTAACTTCTGTAACACAAAGGACTATTTTCTGACTTTAATTCAACTCCTGTGTCTAATGAGTGGCTCACACTGAGACAGCTATTCTTTCTATTCATCCCAGACTTGCCCCAGTTAGTGGGCAAATTTCCACCAGACTCAATAAAAAGAAAAGCAGGCCTGATGGGGCAGACTTTTGAGGCTGCTTTAGTTGCTGAACGACATAAACAGAAAGTTAATGGTATTCGCAGAAGTACCTGCAAACTCATAACAAAATTCTCATTGATTCAATAAAGTATTATGTGAATTAAAATATACAATCTTGCAGTGTGTCTCATAAGCTCGTTAATTAAAGGACTTTTTGATGCCATAATTGTGATCACTTCTCATGATTTATATTACATGTAACATAATGGACTTAAGGTCTTTCTTTTGTTAAAAATCATCCTGGTGATGATTAAAAGTTATCCAGTCTTTTTATTTTGTAAATGGCATTCCAAACTAGAAAAAAAAAAAGAAAAATGTCCAAGCATTATCAGTCATTGATGGAAATGTTTCATCTGACTTATAATTAAAACAGTGACTGGCTAATTCATATACTTGTTAATATTTGGTGGGATGAAATTCAGTGGAAGTGCAGAATACAATAAAAGGAGTAACAGGCAGTCTGGAGGGTCCAGCTTTCCCTGCTTTGTACAAAAGTGAACTTTCCATAGGACAAAGAGTACTTCTTTAGACTTAGAAAAAAAAAAAAAAAAAAAAGAAAAAAAAGTCAGACACATTAGCAGCAGCTTACATAATCCTATATAATGTATTCCCTACAGTTCAATGAGGAATTTCTTTAATAATTTAATTAGCAGAGGCCACTTAAAGGGCACAAGTTTATTATATTCACAGATGTTTTTCTCTTGTTGCAGTTCAAGTTAACCTTCTTAGTTGAACTTCATTCAAATTACAGTTAATTTGCAGTTTACAGTTAAGATATCTTATATGGTCTTGGTATTTAATACAGTATTATCTTAATCCTCACATAAATTTGTGTGAAACTGTGTTTTCCTTTAATTTTCACTAATTAAAGCAGACTTATTCCACAGCATATGCTGTAACTCCTCAAATATCTGAAAAAATACTAGAAACTAAAAAGAATGGTAAATTTAGCTAGAAGCAGCTTAGTTGCTTTGTCACGTAGACTCATTTTGTGCAATATTGAAGAACAATGTCCTTTGGGTATCAGCATCTGCCCAAAGTTATGTATATACTAAGTTTGTATATACTAGTATTAAACATTTCAGAAACTAAATTGCTGTTACTAAAGCTTCTGGAGCTGAAGTAAGTGGCAGCAGAGGAGATGCCGCTAGAAGCAGACTTCTCATGGAGATGTATAATAAAAATGTTAGCAAACTTATCTCATAATAGCCACAATGTATTTCTTGATCATCTGGATCAGCATGGAAGCCTTTGACACTCAGCTGGAACCTTGCAAGTAAAAAAGCATTTTGAGATTAAAGTTAATGCTGTGTAAATTGGCAAGACTTTCTAAAGCAACATTGCACTTAGCAAAACATTGTTCACTTATGGACTGCTGAATTGGAAATTGAGAAAATGCAAACGTGAAAACTGAAAAAGACTGTCTAAATACTCAGAGTTCAGAATATAATATTGAATTCAATGTTCATACTTTTATGTTTGGGAGAGGAATCAGCCATGGTGTTTAAAAATGAAGCATGTTTTAAAGTCTTGAAAAGACAGACCTTGGAAAGATCAGTCTTCCAGCTGGAGTGCAACCAGCCTCCAGGTACCCTTGCACAGTTTAGAAGTGACTTTAATGGCTTTATTCCACAAATACTGTAATTTAAGATGGGAAGAAAAATCATTGTGACATAAACGAGGAAATTTATCAAGAACGATTGAATGGGAAAGGTGTTTAATAGAGAAGTCTTTTAAACTAAGATGGAGATGTGAAAAGGAAGTTAAACGAGGACAAGAAAAGGCTGTCTGCTCCGGTAGCACAAGGGTATGTTAGCAGGAGATGATGGAAAGATTAGATAAATAATATCACCAATTTTGGGGAAAAAAAGCATGTGGTTTTGATTGTTTTCCCATATGGGTATGTCAATAATGTAGGTGAGCAGGTTGCTTCTGTAACAAAGCATGTGTATGGTCAAGATTTAATGTCCAGAATGATTTAAGAAAAAAGAACATCAGGAAGATGTACACAGAGATGCTGAAAAACAGTTTTAAATTCAACTCTCTCTAGTTAGACATGCAATTGTCTCCAACCTGCAGAGGCTGTTCTTAGTCTCCTAAAATCCTGTACAAATCTCTTTCCTCCTTTCCTTACGCTTCACTGAAGGGTGCAACGACTGGAAAGAGTTCACTGAGACCAGACGCCTTGCTAAGGCTGCCCAAAGCACCAACCAGATAATCGAACTGCAATTTCAGAGCAGTCAAAATACTCTTTCTGATGTAAGAAAGGTTTAGTGAAGCGCTTTAAAACGTGGCACAAAACTCGTAGACGTTGTACAGAGGCAGCTTCTCCAGCGTGTCCGCCCCTTGGGCTGTGCAAAGGATTTCTGCGGCGAGGAGAATCCCGTACCTAGCTACTGGAAGTGAATCTCGGACAGGACAGCGGGGAAGTGCCCTCTGCTTCCCAGCTGTCCTCCAGCAACGCCCATACCTCTCGTAACAACTCTCCTGAAAAACTGTTTCGAAGCCCGCAGAGTCCTGTTGCTTTAGGCTGCCAAGGCAGCCTGGTACAAGACAAGGGGTGGTCGCAGGGCATTTCGCCGGTCGATACCGAGGTTGGGAGCCCTTCGGCGGGGGGGAACTCCTGACAGCGGCGATGTGGTCGCAGGGCATTTCGCCGAGGTTGGGAGCCCTTCGGCGGGGGGGAACTCCTGACAGCGGCGATGGGAGGCTCCGCGGGGCCGGCGGGCGGGGGGGCTGGGCCGGGCTGCTTTGGGGGCGGAGGACGCGGGTGGGGTCTGGCTGTGACTGATGGGCCAGATGCGGTTGAATGTTTTAGAAAAGGGGGGGCCCTCCGCCGCCGCCGCGACTGTGGCCAGGGTGTCTGGTGCGCGGCTGACGGACACCGGGCTCTGCCGCAAGCGCCCGTCCCCGCCGCTTTCCCGAGCGGAGCGCCCATCGCCGGCCAGCGCCAGCAGCCGGGACCGGGCGGGGACACGCAGCCGGGGCGCGGAGCGCGGCGACAGTCAGCGGAGCGCCTTTGCCTCGCCTGGCCGGCGGGCGNGCGGCCGCGCTCCGCCTCGCCCCCCATGTGCACGGGGCAGACGGAGATCAAGGAGACCTTCAAGTACATCAACACGGTCGTGTCTTGCCTGGTCTTCGTCCTGGGCATCATCGGCAACTCCACGCTGCTGCGCATCATCTACAAGAACAAGTGCATGAGGAACGGCCCCAACATTCTCATCGCCAGCTTGGCCTTGGGCGACCTGCTCCACATCATCATCGACATCCCCATCAACGTCTACAAGGTGAGGAGGGGCCGGGGATGGAGTCGNGCGACGCCGAGCAGGTCCGGCGGGAGGGGGCTGCTGGCCGTGGCCGCCGCCGCGCATGTTTTCGCCCCGGCGCTGCTCTGCCGGCAGAGCCGCCCGGACCCCAGCACCGCTCGGACCCCGGCAGCGCCCCGGCTCCGGGACAGCGAGCGGCGGGACGCGGTGTGCCCGCAGCTGACGCCCTGTCCCCTCTCTCCAGCAGGTCGGCGCTGACGGCGGCAATCTGCCGTGCCGCACAGCCATGCCCGCCCTCNCACCCTTCGGTGCTCCTTGCCGCAGATGCCCGTCCCTGCCGCGGGGAGCCGCGTCCCTTCCTAGCTGGGAGACACCCACGGACTTCACCTCAGGACAAAACCCTGCTGGAGGGTGGTATTCTGGTCAGATGTGGTAGCAGATGGTACCCTCTCTGTGCTTCAGTCCCATCCCTCTCAGCGTTCCAGGCTAGGAATGGGGTAGAATGGAGGTGCCAGGCTCTGAAAATCACCTGGAAACAGGTGCTGTCGCAGGGACAAAGGAAGTAAATGCAATAGATAAATGTTCAGTGAGGTGGTCGAGGAATGGAGGGGAGGCACAGAAGACCCACTCCTGTGGGTACCACTTGGTCCCTTGTGCTCAGCTGTGGCAAGCTTGGTCATGGTACTTTACATGGGTCTGTACAGGCCCTTTTGGCTTTTCTGGGAGGAACGAAGATCATTCAGCTTTTATGCATCTCTTGGTTGGGAGGCACGATGCTTGCCTGAGCTGTGAACCCTTTCACCCTTTGCCAGTGTTGCAGCCGAGAGGGAACGAGCTACACCTGCTCCTCTTGCTGCTTCAGTAAGTCAGTGTTTTGACTTGATAAGACTTGCCATGAAGGGAGTACAACCCCTGTCTTCTCTCCCCAGCTTGTGCAATCCATTTGTCCTAAAGAATTAGTTGGGCAGTTGAACCCTAGTTGTCTAGGCTAGTTGAACCCCAGCCTCAAGTTGTAATCTAGCACTCTTTGAAGGTATACTGGAAATAATAGAGCTCCTTCTGCTTTGGAAGATCCCTGAGCACCCATCAGTGACTTCATAAAGTGAACAGAAGAGTTTTCATCTATCACCTTCTCTTCACTTTGAATGTGTGATTGTAAATTAGGGGTTGTTACTTGTACTTTTAGAAAGCCGAATTGAAGGGACAGGTTTTTAATCCATAATAATTATCCCAGAAGCTGCTGAGATGAGAGAATCCTCTCTCTTTATCCTTTTAAAATATTCAAGTATTACAAAGGAGGGAATGTCATCATTGTGTTAAATTCATGATCCAGTCCATTTGGATTACATGATAGTTATGAGATTTGAAGTTTCAGTGGTTTTTATACTATACACTCTCTTAATTCTTGGGAGAGGAGTGTGCTCTTTTGAATGAAGGTGGAATTTAGAAAACAAAATAACTGGTTTAAAAATACATTTCTGTAAAAAAATATATTGAACAAAAAGATTCTTTTCATCTGTTCTCATAAAAGTCAAAAAGATTAAATCAATAACAGCTGCACAGTATGAGACTTTGCAATGTCAATTGTAATTTCAACATTCATGTTAATATGCAGTAATATACCTCAGTTCTTACCTTGATTGAATGTCACCAAGTGTATAATTGTAGTAGTCTGGAGCAGGAGGAATAAAGGGTCAAAATGCTAACCAATAAATATTACACCAGCTGCAACTCTGGGATTTTTACTATGCTATTGATAATGCTAGGAGCTGTGCAATAGCTCTCAGGTGCTAAATCTCCCTCACTGCTACTCATCTTATTGAAGAGCCCATAATCACTTTATGTTATTCCTTATAATAATGAGTGGAATATTTGCTATTTTAAGACAGAATTTTTGAATAAATGCAAGTTAAAAAAGGAGAAAACACCTATTAGATGCTGTGTTTATTTAATCTAAATTTTGAGGGCAGTTTGAGGTGATAACTTTTTATCAACTTTACATCCCATTTCATTCCAGAGCAACAGGGAGAATACATGCAGTAATGTAATCAAAACCTGGCTTTGATCACTCAGCCAGTACCAGAAGCAAACTCTCCCTCAGTAAATCAAATATACTTAGCAATTGTTTCTTGCAGTTTGAAACAATTTAAGGCTGCATGAAACAGATCCAGATTCAGAATTTGCTACCACATTGTCAATAAGGCAGCTGCATGAAACAGTGTGAGAGAATTTCTCATGTTAATAAAATGCCAGCAGTTCTTTCCACAACACTTGCCCTAGAAAGTGTGAAAGTGTCTGTGAACGCTTTCCAGACAGACACGTAGGAGACAATTCAAAAGCTGCACTAGAAGAAGCTTTTTATTAGGTATTAAAAAGGATAACTGCAAAAGATGTCCCCTGTGACTTTTTAAGTGAATACATAGGTAGCTGAAAAAGTGCACAAATGAAAATTGATGTTTCCTAAATCAAGGGTATCTAAAGAAAAACAGGTGTTACCTAGATAGGGAGGCAAATGCAGCCCAATGCATAAGATGCTAATTAGTCCATTGCACTTCCTAAATTTAAATATCATGCAATATGTTCAGTAGAAAATGGAAAGTATCCGAATCTGTTACACAGTCAGGAAACTGGCTAGGAGATGAGGGCTTGAAGGGTGTTCAGTTCCAGCATGTAGAACCTGGCAAACCTTTTTGGCATTCTTGGTCCTGGCAAATGGTCTGGCTTTGCCTGGATCTCTGAGCTGCAGAATGGGAAGCAGAGGAAAGCTTGAGACAGTAATTCTGCAGGATATAATGGTTTGGCAGCATGGAATTTTGCAAAATTCCTACTAATTGGATGGGTAGGTGATCCTATGCTGCTCCATTAAACCAAGTCCTTGTTGATTTGAGGCTGCAAACAGCAATTAAGGAGAAGAAGGATGGAGTAGGTGGTCAGTGAACTTTTTATGTCCTTCCCTGCACTTAAACTTTGGCAGACAAGACAGCCTGTGCACCTGACAATACAGGTCTGCAGTTCCAGGCAGTTAGTGCTGACCTTCCCAAGTAAATAAAGTTCTAAGTCCCATGTCTAAGATACCAAAACATCAGGACTGGAAATTCTAAACTTGCACTAGCTTTGCCTCTCATAGGCTTGAAAAACCATAATCAGATCACACACTAACATGTTTTCTCCTCTGATAAACGTACATCTCTCTCTCTTGTTTTGTGATATTTATTCCTATATATTAAATCCAATTTGTTGTCATATTCCAGTGGACTTTTAACAAGGAGAGCAATCTAGGCTCCACACATTGTTGTGGGGTGTTCTGAACTCTGACTACCAGCAAATATCTGAGGAAGAGTATCTACCTGGCAATACTATCATAGGTTCCTTTTTCTCAGAGTTCAATGAAAGAGTGGAGAAAAAATTTTCAAGGGAAGGAAAAAAATCTGGTATTTATCCAAGCCAGTAATCAAGGGCCAGAGTCAGCTTTGTAGGCACTGACTTAGGTTCATTATCTTAATTTAGGGATTACATAAAAATTATGGTTAACATAATATGGCATTATCAAGCACTGGAAATACAAGAAAGGCCAGATTAGGGACTCTATGTACCATGCAGACACAAATTGGCTCCTTTTTTAATCCAGCTCTTCTCTGAAAAAGGCTCTGAAAAATATTTCCATGGAAATTTGTGATGAACTTACTAATTCTTGTAATGCAAGTACCTGTAGGCCATGCATTATGATAACACCAACCTTTCTCTAACTTTCTAATCAAGGTGCTTCTCTTTAGAAAGGATTCTCCTGCTGGAGATATTAGAACTCTTGGTTGGTTTTTTTTCTGATGTTAAAGATAGTGGCTGTTTTGCTGGAAGAAATGCATTATTTCCTTTCTTTTAAGATCTGAACCACTTACTTCAGGTCTTGCAAAGTTCATCTCAGAGTTTCTTACACAAAGTTTATTGGTTTCTGACCATATTAAGCTACAAGTCTGTTTTGCTTAAGAACCCTTTATGGTGAACAAATGCACGTTATAGACACTTAAGAATTGTCCAGTGGAGGAACCTGTCTGGACTCTGCAGGCAGTGGCAGGGAGGGGTAACTTTGTTCTGTATTTAGATGGGAACAATCCATTCTGAAGTCAAGTATATGGAGTAGTGGAAATGTCTGAATGGTGTTAAAAGTACACATACATGGATAGATCTCCAAACTGAAGTTAATTGGATAATGCTAGTATAGATTTGTAAGGTGAAAGTAATTTTTTTTCATTATGTATACATTTGTTGTTGTATACATTCGCATGTGTAAAAGATGCACATGGCAAATTTCAAAGCAAGTTTTCACCTGTTTTGGCTTTTTTGTCTACCCTGTGTGTATGCATCCCAATCTGACAGCAGCATGGCTTTCCAAGTGGTTACTTTTGATGCAGTCCTTCCACTGGACTTGTGAAATTGCAGAAATTTTTTACTTCAACAGCACATTATGAGGATTCTGTCATTTTCAAGATGACTGTATAAAATTACTTTACCTTAATTTTTTTTTAATTAGGTTTCTAGCAGGAGTTATAATAAGATACAAGAAGTAAAAGCAATTGCTTGGCTCATATTGAGATTTTACATTTTTTATTGGATAGATCAGTAAAGCATTCCTAGCTACACTTAGAAGCAGGAAATATATTTTCTTGTCTAGAGGGGAGATCCCCACCTTGGCATAATTGTTGCTAAATAGTAATAAGTTTGTAATGTTGTCTGACTGATCCCTGACTATAACCTTAATTTCCTGGCCAAATTTTCTTTTTTGAAAAATTCTTGCTCCTGTAAAATATCTGCATGACCTCCCAGTGTCAAAAAATAAAAAAATCAGGTCAAAATCTACCAGTCATTTCAGAGATATATTGAAAAACTGTTGCATGTGAATCAGGTGTAGATCTGCATCTCTGGTTTCCCTTGTACCTGCTGTTTATAGTGATGAAAATGAATTCCAATATCCTGTGAACGAGACTCTGTGAGCGTGCGGCTTGGCGGAAGCGTGAATTCCTGCTCTGCGTTTCCCATGTGCATTCCCTGCTTGGGACTGAGCACTGACGGGAATATTTGCACGCTTTGCTGCTTCTTCCTGCCCAACTGCAGCCCCCTGAGCAGCAGTGGGTTAGAGCCAGGTATCAGCCTTCTGGCTGGGGACCACAGCAGCTGCGCCCTCGAGCAGCACATCGTGCTCGCAGCCTGGCTCGCTCCAGCAGCAGATTGAGAACATCTTCCAGTTCTTGCACAACTGAGAGGAAGCAGAGTGGGAATTGTGATTCACAGGTGTGTCTGTGAGTCATGACATCTCTTGAGGCTTCTTTCATAGCTGTGCAGCTTGCACATCAATGTAGGCTCAGATCTGTCTGGTCTGAGAAAGTGTTGGCTAGGCGTGCGTCAGATGTATTGGTTAAGTATGATTTCACTTCATTCTGCAATGTTTTCTCTTTCCTTTTGATCTATTTCATCTTAAACACATCTCTGCTGTTCAGCAATTAAAACTTTTCTTGTGTAAAATAAGTGAGTATAAAACATTGGAAAGGTCACTAGGAATACAGCCAGTGATAGACTACTCTTGGCATCTTACTTACGAAAACACAATATTATTTTTCTCTTTGCTGCCACTTGGCAGTATCTCCTCTCATGGCTCCAAGTCATTTGTCATTTGTAAAATGACAATCTTTTCACAGCTACCCTATTGTGACTCATAAGAGAATGATTTTACTCATACAAAATTGCAATAGGCTACATCTGTATTTCACTGAGAATTATCATTGTCCGCAAAGGTGATGCTCCTAAATACTTAAATTGGATCTTCACTGTACTTCAAGGCCATATTTGAAGGGGATAGCAATACAGAGAACAAACAGAAGCATCCAGGAAACATATAGTTCAGCAATCAAAACATTCTTTTTTTTCCCCTTTTACTTTCTTAATGTTTTCAGGCTTTTGGTGTAAAGCATATCATTAACCACTTGCAATACCATCATAGAGAAACTTGTGACTCATGCATTAAAATGCTCAAATTTCACAATGCATCAGCTGCAAGACATAAAGCACATGTTTTTGCAATCCAGTGCAGACAGCTGCATGTTCATTCTGCCATGATATAAGCTGGCTGAATGAAAGTAATGCTTTTATGTTATGATAAACCAAAGCTAATGCGCCCTTTCTCTCAGTGGACTGCATTCAGTCGTGTGCCACACCTCTATAATCCCAAACTGGAGCTGGCTCAAATCCAGTCAGTTTGGAGCACAGGTGTGACTGTCTGCACCTGAAGGTTGAGTTTTAGTTCAGCAAAATCTACAACATGTGGCAGAACCATTGTGATTTTAGGGAAGAGAGACAGAGAGTGTCTACACACCAGCTAGATGTAAATAGAAGTTTTTAACAGATCCTGCCAATAAAGATTTGAGCAAAATTCTGCATTTCAGTTACAAAGAAAATATTTGACTTCAAAGTACTTTTTAAGTGAGTTCTCTCCAGTACAGCAGGTACCATAAATAAGTACACAATGTACTTGCTACTTGATTTCTGTGGCATAGATAGATAGATGTGAAAGGCTGGAGGTTCACTGCCTGACTGATATGAACTAGTCCAGGTGTCATTCAATTCTGTAGGGTGTAAATTTAGAATACATGCAATTATTCACATTGCAGTTTTAATAGTAGATTGTTGCTGTCACCCCCTTAAAGAAATTCAGAAGTTGTCTCAGGGAGAGGCTTTATTGAAAATACTTTAATTACACACTGTGTTATTTTCCTACATCACATAAGCAAAAGATACTGTATGGTTATTACAATCTCATCCCTACTTCCTCTGCTTTATTACTTTCCATAAAATTCTCAAGAAACATAAATCCTTAGAATTTATTTCCCTGCTTAATTTCTGCAGAGGCATTATATTTATTGTCTTACTTAGTAGATAATTGAAGAAATAGAAAGCTGGGCCATGTTGCAGTTTGTCTACTGCTGTTCTTTCTAAGATTCCATAACAGCACAGAGCTAAAGCAGGTATTTGGAGGTATCCTGGTATCTGAAAAGACTGGTGGGCACTTCATAGAGATTCCCAAAAGCCCATAGTCATGAAATGTTCTTAATTTCCTTTGTGCTCAAATAAAATTATATTTAAATTGGATCTGGACTGTTCAGAAAACTCTCATGGACCATGTAAGTGTTTACCCTTAGATGGACATGTATGTTTGCATAAGGACTTTGCTGAACCAAACCAGTGTGAGCAGGCAACTCTGTGGCTACTTTCAGTTACAGAATCATGGAATAGTTAAGGTTGGCAAATATCTCTTAAGATCCTTAAGTCCAACCATCAATCTTGCCGCCACTGTGTTCATCCCTAAACCATGTCCCTAAGAGCCACATACATCTTTTTTTTGAACTCTTCCCTGAGCAGCCTGTTCCAATGCCTGACAGCCCTTTCAGTGGAATTTTTCCTAATACCCAATCTAAACCTTCCCTGGTGGAACTTTAGGCCATTTCCTCTTGTCCTGTTGTTTCTTACTTGGAGAAGAGGCCCACCCCCACTTTATTACAGCCTCCTTTCGGGCAGTTATGGAGAACAGCAAGGTCTCCTCCAGACTAAATGATCCCAGCTACCTTAGCTGCTCCTCATGTAACTTACTCTCCAGACCCTTCATCAGCTTTGTTGCCCTTCTCTGAACAGACTCCAGCACCTCAACCTCAATGTCTTTCTTGTAGTGAGGGGCCCAGAACTGGACGCAGCACTTGAGGTGTGGCTTCACCAGTGTCAATAACAGGGACAATCACTACCCTGGGCCTTCTGATCCAGGCCAGGATGCCATTGGCCTTCTTGGCCACCTGGGCACACATCAGTTCAGTCAGGTGTTACTTGCTCTCCCAGGTCCTTTTCTGACAGATCTTTCCAGCCACTTCCCCACCACTCTTCCTACCTGTAGCACTGCATGGGGCTGTTGTGACCCGAGTCTTCTTGAACCTCATATCCTTGGCTTTGGCCCATCAATCCAGCCTGTCAAGAACCCTCCTTAGAGACTTCATAGTCTTTCTGGTTCCCAGAAACATCCATGCAGTATGATGAGCTATTCTTACAGCCCTCTTAAATGAATTGTTTGAAGAGACCTGAGCCAAGGGAAAGATTTTCCAGTCTCTTTTGGGTAGTCCTCATTCTTCCTTCTCCTTTTCCATTTCATAGCCCTGTATCTGCATTAGATTGCAAAGACCTCATTTCAAGAAAGTTATGAAAAACAGAGATGGGCTTAGATAATCTAACTAATTACAGAAACTCCAAAAGTTTACTCTTCTATATAACAATTGCGTCTGTTTCTTGGCACAACCCTTGTTGTGGAGAATGTTGTTTTAATGAAAACTGGAAGATTTGGCTGCTGCTCTGGCATATCAACCATCAAAGAAGCTCACAGAAGAGTTCAAAGGTTAAATGTTGCTAAGCTGAGGCTACAGACGTTTGTCTGTTCATAGAATCAGTTGTGACGAAGGTGCTTTCTGTGTCCAGTAAATCTTTTCCCTTAAATCAGATAAAATGTGCAGCTGGGGATGTGGCAAGATTTCCATTCAAGTGCATGATTCAAAGTGTAAGTGAGCCAACCTGAAATACATACTGCTATTTTCTCTATTTCTTAGTACTTTAAGGTCTACTGAAGGTGCAGATAGTCCTTTTGGTACTATTTTACAAAATGTTGGTAAACTGGTCAGTGAAGACCATTAGTGAGAGATTCATCTGATGGTTTTACCTGCTGCAAAACATTTAGATCAAACTATCTGCCTATGCTCTTGAGTGTCCAGCAGGTCCTTTCATTTGTTATCAGATGGTCAGCTAAAAACTGTGGGGGATACATTTCTCTCCAGTGTTGCCTGACTTTTCAGGCACTAAGCTTCAAATAAACCCCACCCCAGATACGCACCTACTGGCTTTGTCCCCGTTCTGATTAGCCTTAAGTAATTTTCTGTATTTCTGGTCGAGGGTGTGTTATTTGGAACATGTAAGAAAACCAATGAATGCTCAAGGCAGATAAAGACAATTTAAAGATGAGGAAGATCCTCACCTGCTCTGTCATTTTTCCCCGTAAACATTGGGGTGATGAAGTTAGAAGCAAAAGGAGTGGAGTTTGCAGGACTTTTTAAGGAATTTTAAGGAGGCAGGACTAAGGCTTAAGTGATACCCTTACCCCTCCAGAGAGTGACTACACTGCTGCTGTCTAGGTTTTAGGGCACATACCTCTGGGACTCCCTCATGAAAAGGTTCTTCTTGACTAAGTTTTGCATAGAATCATAAAATGGTTTGACTTGAACTTCAGAGGTTGTCTAGTTCCAGCCTCCATGGCATGGCATGGGCAGGGATGCTTTTCAGTGGACCAGGTTGCTCAATGCCCTGTCTGACCTGGCTTGGAACACTTACAGAGGTGGGGCATTCACAATATCTCAGTTTAAAGCCATTCCCCCTTTGTTCTATGACTAAATGCCCTTGTAAAAAATTCCACTACAGCCTTTTTTCAGGCCCTCTTTAGGTACTGAAAAGTTGCTACAAGGTCTCCCCTACAAGGTCTCCCCAGCACCGTCTCCAGTCTGAGCAAACACCATTCAGCCTGTCTGTATAGGGCAAGACCAGGTGGAAAGAAAAAGAGTCAAGACAGAACTCCATGTTTCAGCATTGGGAATGATTTTTTTTTTAATAATTGTTGTTTTCTTTTCACAGCTACTTGCAGAGGACTGGCCCTTTGGTGTTGAAATGTGCAAATTAGTGCCCTTCATTCAAAAGGCGTCGGTGGGCATCACAGTGCTGAGTTTGTGTGCCCTCAGTATAGACAGGTGAGACCCATTTTTCACTGAAGTCTCTAATTTGTTTTCTATACCAGCCTTGGCTCAAATTCCACTTTCCACTCAGCTGATACAATGCAAATAAGACAAATTTAACTGGTTAAACTGGGTGAGTTTTCTCGTATTTTGAATTCGTAAATGTGTGCTGTTGCTTCAGGTACCGAGCAGTCGCTTCTTGGAGTCGCATTAAAGGAATTGGAGTGCCCAAGTGGACTGCTGTGGAAATTGTCCTGATCTGGGTCATATCAGTGATACTGGCTGTTCCAGAAGCTATTGCATTTGACATGATTACGATGGAGTACAGAGGAAGGTATCTTAGGATCTGCTTGCTTCACCCCACACAGAAAACACCTTTTATGATGGTAAGTCACTAACATTTATAAAATCTCTGGGAGAGTTCCTTGGATCTTCACACTGTTGCATAGATTTTAATGTGCACAGATGTATGTGACATGTAGGTGAATATAATGTTCAAATGAAATACTGACACTTCTGAAGAATACTGGTTCAAAGAAGAGCATTCAGAAATCTTTGACTTTTTGTGGATTTTGAACATACTGCTGTCTTGTCCTGTTTTCTCACCTGTAATGTACACCTTACACAAATGCTTTTCAGGACAGACTGACCAATTAGTTACAGAACATTTAGCAAAATGCTCAGCATTTAATTCCTTACTGTGTTTTTGCTTTGCCTTTTTATTTACAGTTTTACAAGCAAGCTAAAGACTGGTGGCTGTTCAGCTTTTACTTCTGTTTGCCACTGGCTATCACAGCATTTTTCTATACTCTCATGACTTGTGAGATGTTACGAAAGAAAAGTGGGATGCAGATTGCTTTAAATGACCACTTAAAACAGGTAAAAATTTATCCCTGTCCACTCTCTAACTGTAGACAGGCTAACTAATACTTTTCTTGATTTTCCTGCCACATTGTTCTGTTCTTGTATGACTTCAGGATTAGAAGCAAAGAGAACTTTCGTAGCAATGGTGCTGCTGAGCTGATACATATATACGTATCAGAGCCCTCAGGAACCTAAAATTTTAACTGAAAATCACAAAATTGTTTCTTTCTTGTTTGGTTCTAATGTTTCAGGTTTTATAGGTTTTATTTCTTCTTTGCTGTAATGGGAGTTGGCTATTTTGTTACGCAAACTGAAGTCATGCACTAGTCTCGAAGGTGGTGCTATAAAACTGTTAATTATTTTGAAGCAAGTTCTTGCTGAACCCTAGTGAGGTTAGCAGAATATGTTAGCAGAACAAAACATATTCCAGCATGCATTCCAAGGCAGTAGTGCCCCAGACACAAACATCAGATGTCACTAGAATTAAACTGTGTTTGTTCTGTAATATGTATATGTGCTCCTTTCCTCTTACCTGGTTAGAGCTGTAATTGGAATCTCTTGGGGCATTTAAAATAAGATATGAGATCAAAGCACAAGGAAATGCAATTGAAAACAAGGTGGTATTTGAAAGTGGGGAGACAAATATGTTCTTAATTTTAATTTAAATTATTGACCTCAATTTTTCATATTATTACTCATACTTCTTAAAATATGAGATACATTGAATCAGTACAAGACATCTAAAACAATAGAAAAGATCAAGCACATATTCCAAGAAAATAAGCTATTTGATGTTTTCCTAACTCCTATTTTGATAGGCTTTTTTATCTTGTTCATTAAACATTTGTATATTAGAAGACAACAACAATCCAGAGAGAGAGAGCGGAACTGTAACACTTCTGTCCAATTTTCTTTCTCAGAGACGTGAGGTGGCCAAAACTGTGTTCTGTCTGGTACTTGTTTTTGCCTTGTGTTGGCTCCCACTTCACTTAAGCAGAATCTTGAAACTCACTATTTATGATCAGAAGGACCCCAACAGATGTGAACTTTTAAGGTGAGGATGCAAAAATAAAATGTCTGTATACTGCGGGCATTCTTCATAAGCCTATTTGGATTTCCTATTGAACTAGCTTACTCTGTACATCTAGAGTGGTCCCTGCTTCTTCATCCAGGACCCTCTGGTTTCACTCCAGTGGCAGAGAAAGAAAATTGTGAGGAATTCCCTTTGTTTTCCCTGTCTTCCTCCTGATCCTTTTTGGGACTGTTTTTCTGTTATGTGATGCTATGAGAATAGAAGGGGATTTCTATCCCTGTTCTTCCCTTTCAACAGAGCAGCTAGGATTCAGTTTGTGCAAAAAGACCTTGTGAACATCTTGTTCCAAAAGTTAAGATGGTTGGGAAATTACTTTAATGAGAACAGTCTTCTGATTCAGGCTTTATTGTTGAGTATAACTCCTACCTGCATGAGTTAATCCCGTTGATTTAAGCTTCTGTAATAAATTATTATTGCATTTAATAGCTAGATTGGATTGAGTGAAACCGAGTCCTATTTCCATAGTTGTAAACCTCTACCAAGCCTTTTCAAAGCAATTGAGAAGTGTCTCACTAATTTCCACACAGCTTTTTTCTTGTGATGGACTACATCGGTATTAACATGGCTTCACTGAACTCCTGCATCAATCCAATAGCTCTGTATTTGGTGAGCAAAAGATTCCAGAACTGCTTTAAGGTAAGTGGCTGCTGGGAGTTGCTCCTCTGGTTAAAAGATGATGTCAGTAGTAAAATTCATTCCTTAACATGCACAAAGTATTTTAAACGAGCATTAAATTTTACTTTAAATTTTAATTGGGTTATGGTAAATGTTCTCTCCCTCTCCTGCTGAAGCTCTGTAGGAAGGAACTAAGGTTTGATGGGAATAAAAAGAGAAAGCAAAAGAGCAGAGTGTACAATAAACTCTCTGGGGACCATGCTAATCAGTGCTAAATCACTTCCTGACTGAAGCTGGCACCCAGCTACTTCCAGCGCACTGACAAAAGCAGACTGGGGCTGTGCTGCAGAGATTCATGTAGCCATATCCTCTGCATCCTGACATGGAGGGTGCTGACACTGGGCTCCCTCCTCCTGACTGAGCACTCCAATCAGCCATGTAAGGCACAGGGTGCAAATCTGTACTTGTCCTTTTCCAGCACCAACATTTTATGAGACAGACCTGTTCGTAGTTCTGGCTTGGTCTGAGTGAATAGAGCTGGGCTCTGGTTCTCCACACAGGATTTCAGGCTCTGGACTGCATATGGTTTGCAGCCCATCAGTCCTTCAGCCTTCATGTCTGCTTGGAAAACACGAAGATTTGGGCTTTTTTTGTGAACCCTTACTAGCTTTAGACACTGTATCAGAATCCTTACATTGGCTACGGCAAATTGTTAGATTTTTCTTTTTGTGCCAAGCATTTAAGCAATGGCCATAGCTATGGTTATTGTCTGGCTCTTAAAATTCCTTATTGGCAAGATGAAAAAATCATTCAGTCAGAAGCCAGTCAGTTCTACATCTGGTAGTGTTAATGTATTTCCCACATAATTGTGCCAGCACAGGTTGCAGAGGTTTTAGTGTTGGTCTTCCCTGTCTATGCTGCTGGCTCCCTGAAAAAGTCACTGGAGCTGAGAGTACGTAAGAGATCTCCAGCATCCTGAGTGTGGAAGATAGGGGGTGTGAGGAAGGCACTTCTAGCACCCCAAGGCCAGACAGGACCATGAAAAAAAGGTCTCCAGTACATCTAGTAAATGTATGAATTGTAGGTAGGTTTTCACCTTTCTTCTAGCTTCTCTTTTTTGCACCTCAGAACAATAAGCTAAATAGCAGCATCTTGCTTAGAAAGCATAGATAAGAATAATATTTTTTTCCCAAGAAAGATTATCAGAGAAAGGACAACAAGGAGTCATAATTTTATTTTCAGATGCATTTAGAATTGCAGACCATATTTGAAGGGGTATGTGTGTGGCTGTTACTATATACAACTACTCAGTGTAACTCTTCCTGTACTCAGCAGTAAGGTTCCTTATGGGGTCATTTGAGCAGCTCAGAGTTGAACCCCATTTCTGTGTTTTATGCTCTAATCCTAGAACAGCAGTTTGCACATTTGCCATTTCCTACTCTACCCCTGAGAAAGGGTAGATTTTCAGTGCATTTTGCCACCTGTGCAAAAATCAGGGTGATGTAAAATGTTTATTTATTTTATTTTAACAGTCATGCTTGTGTTGCTGGTGCCAATCCAAAGATCTGTTGTCCCTGGAGGAAAGGCAGTCCTGTTTAAAGTTCAAAGCTAATGATCACGGATATGATAATTTCCGCTCCAGTAACAAGTACAGCTCTTCATAAAACAAGCATACAAGGTATATTCTCATACATTAATGCTGGTGCCTTTTTAAGTAAAAGTGGCAATTACTTTTAACAAGATGGTAACATCCAGAAAATCTAGTTTTGTATTTGCACAAAAAAAAGAACTTTAAAAAAATGGCCCTAAAACTGTGCCACATTGAAAATCATGGACATTTATGAAATCATCATTTATGGAACATGAAGAAAAGCATAGAAACAACAAGTCATTGTTAGCACTTGAATACTTCTGAATCAGCACTTCCAAATGATCCCCACTTCCTGTACATTAAGTGATCGTTTGTATTCTCTGTAACAGTTGTAGGAACTGAAGTCACAGTAATTATTAAGCAGCATAATATCAAGTTAATTGGATCAAAGCCATTATTATATATAACTCAATGTATTATCTTTTATAAAGCAAATTAACCACCATCACTATTGTGAGTTTTTTAAAATAAAATATGAACTACTTTGTAATAGAAGTCTAAATGTTAAAAAGTAGAATTTTTATCAGGTATATTATAGAAGTAGCTACTGACAATATTAAAGGATGCAGTAAAGCCAGAAGTGCATTTTACTTTGATGATTGTTTTTATCTGTTATTGTCAGAAAGAACCTCCCAAGGGCTCTATAAATTCCTTTCTGTAGCCACTGTGCATCTTCAGTGCATTTGCCAGCACTTTGGGTATTTGTGTTTACTGATAGCAAAGGAGAGAAAAACACACCAAAAGCAAAAAATTAATGCTAGTAGAAACATACAGACAACAGCTATTATTTCAGCTATTATTAGTTGAAAATAAATCAGTTGTATCCTATGTAAAAAGTGGGCATTCCAGAGCCTGATGGTTCTTTACTTTTGTGACAATTTGCAGCTGTTTTTGCAATCCAAATACTGTCTTGGGACAACATTTTTTAGAAATAGTGGGTGGGTGGAAAAAAATGTAACCAAGGTAATAAGAGAGAATTTGAACTTTTATCTTCATTCAGATTTAAATCTTCATAAAGAAAATAATTAATGAACTGTACTTCTAGAGAACAGTACTATGTAGCATACTCATCTTCATACTGTTTTAAAATATATACTACTTCTGTGGTTCTATATTTATGGGCATAAGAAGATGTGTGATTAGTTTCTGCTTCTGTAAATAGTTTAGTGAAATGTAATTAATTGTAAAGTATTAAAATATGGGCAGGACCCTGCAAGAGCAGAAGAAGATAAAGATGCCTGTAGTAAACATGATGTGTGTTGCCGGGAGCAATGCATGTTTTGTATATGCATGACAGGTCATTCTTTGACTTTTCATTTCCTATTAATTTGTTACAGATGTCCCCAAAGACTTAATAACATATTTCATGCACTAAGGCATGAGTTTTTCAAGAAAAATTGTCAGATAACATGCTTTTATAAAAGACATGTTTTCAATAGGCTTGGTATTTTATTATAATAAAATTATTTATCAAAACTCAGGAAATTTTTTAATTTTAAATTTCCAGATCTCACATGTAAGGATTTTTACCTTTTTTTCCAGTCTTGATTAACTTCAGATTTTTTACTAAAGTGCCTTAAATGTGCTCAGGATGAAAACAGCTTCCATTAAAACGTTCATCTGATGTTAGATGGGTTTCTGACTTTAGGTAGCTGCAGCTACCTTGCAGACAGCTAAAAACAGGGTGGTGAGCCCCATTCCTGGTGTTGCCCCCATCGAAAGCTGGTAAGTGAATGCTTGTATAATCAAGCTGAGGAGGACCCCTGCACATGCATTTGGGCATGGGCACATGTGTGTTTGGGTGTGGGTGTGTGTGCAAACACGTGTGTGTGTGTACCATAAGGTTGCTGTTACCATCTCTCTGCAGCACATCCGCTCAGCTGCTAGAGTGCTGGACTTTTATAAATATAAATCTATTTTAGGTTTCCTTCTTTACATTTTAACCTTAATTTTCATGGTAACTTTCTCACAGTAAGCCATGAATATCACTTCACCCTACCTGCATCTATTTCTGTGAAATGCGTTTCATCTGGTAAGGATGGATAGTAAGGGAAATCCTAGATTTGATACTGATCAGTGTTATTTTCATCAAGTTATATCATTACAATATTGTACATGTATATTATTGTTATTTTTATTTAAAATACAGCTGTTGTATTGGCAACCGTGTAACATCCTTTTCTTTTTTTCCTGGACTAATTCCTTGTTAAGTCCTGCTAAGTCAGATATTTAGGTTTTGCTGATAAAGACCATATATATGAACCCTTTTTGGGTTCATACATAAATATTAGTACACTCTCTCATTTTTTCATATTATTCAAAGCAGTATTTTTATTGAAGCTTTCATTTCCTGTAATAAAACATTTCAAAACTCTGTTCTTACGCAGTTCTAAGATTAAATCTCTTCATACTCCACACAGGTGTTTTCTGAAATCCTCAGTACATGTTTGTTTACTGAAATCAGTAAACATTTAACCATTCAATTCAGCTCAAGCAGAGTTGTGGCCCAGCATAGTTCTTTAAAAAACCTATCTGACCTTTGCTACTGTGAACAAAAAAAGGGGAAAAGCTAAATGCATTTTTTTTAAGGCATTGATTAGAAAACATAGGAAAAGAGGGTGAAATCAGTTTGTGGGGTAAGGCATCCAGTACAATGCTCTCTAATCCTCAGATGGGGTCACAGGTAGCAGAACAATTGCAGAGAAACACAGGCATCTTTATGGGAGTTTGATGTGCTTGCCCAGAGTGGTGTGACAGAGTAAGAGTCATCTGTCTCAGTGGTCTGAAGAGTTCACACAGAATGGCTCAAGGTTAAAAAAAAAAACAGCTTGTAAGAAACTGTATCAGAACTCTGTGTTTTGGCCTTCAGATAGCAGTAAAGTTCCCCAGCTGCTCTGAA
Organism: Alaudala cheleensis; assembly: GCA_013398995.1. Taxonomy (NCBI): domain Eukaryota; kingdom Metazoa; phylum Chordata; class Aves; order Passeriformes; family Alaudidae; genus Alaudala; species Alaudala cheleensis. Next base: position 149,012 of record VWYE01000748.1, on the reverse strand, counting down.
TTCTGCATAAACTGAACTGAAACACTGGTACCACACCTCGCAGAATCAAATGCAGAAGTTGATGGTTGTGGAGCATCTGCTGTGAGCTGTGACATTTCAGTGTCCCAAACAGTTCTTAATCAAGACACAGCTGGCTTAGCAAGAGAATGTTGTATGTACTGAAAATAATTTTAAAGGATTTTTAAAAATTGTTCTGTATAGCTCTGTAAAATAATTTTATATTTCTTTTTCTGCGATCACTTAAAATAACAACTTCTGTGGATCAAGCAGTGTAAACATTTTAAATTACCAATAAAACATTTGTAATTTTGATTCATTACAAAAAGGCGTCTGACCTTTTTTCCTCCTAGGGGGTCCCATTTAATTGTTAAACAGTGACAGTGATGTAAAAAGAAATAAGCAATCCTAATCTAAATATCAAAGCTTTTGGGGGGATGGTTTTATATAGCTGCTTGAAGATTGAAGAGAGTTCAGACTTGCATATGCATTGCAAAATTGTCTGATGTTTATTGGAACGATCATGCCTATCTTTGCTCTGCTTGTCTTTGCTTAGAATGTCAGTCACAATCTGTTCTCTACACACCCTTATATAGTCACAAATTCTCTTGTGTTTGGGACATCACAAATAAAAGGCAAGAAGCTTTTAGTTCATTAATTTAGAAGTTTATGCACTCAATGCTGGGATATGCTACATGAAAACTGTCATCCCTTTGTATGCTGAAAGTGTAATTTTGTGTATATTTTAATTTACCTTTCTTGAAGCGGTGAGAAACTGTATGAGACTAAATATGGTGTAGTTGGTCAAATACATTATTTTCTTGTTGTGTCTGTACATCGCAAAATGTGTTTGATGCTACTGCTGTTTTGTTCCAAGTAGTTAAGTTTCCTTCTGTTTACTTGGTGGCCTGTTGCATCCAGGTAGATATGTCTTTTTTTCATGGTCCCAGGACCTTTAGCACATAGTTTCAAGTTTCCTGTGCCTGGAAAAGAAGCACTTGTGGAGATGAGATCCCTTCTAAATAAATGCTCTACTTGGTATCTCTCATGGCCTCTTCACTTCCTTTCCCTTTATCTTGTGCTATGGTCCAAGGTCTTCACCAACCATTCATTATGAAGAAGCACTTTTTGCACATTTTCTTTAAGATCCTACAGTCTTCTCCAGGTAGGCCATAACTGCAGCTTGTTGTCAGTTTTCTAAACATGCTAGAACTCTCCCAGAAATGCCTATGTACATGTATCTTACATTCTTCAAACACTGACTTACTCTGGCTGCTCTTGAGTAGGGCAGATATGGCACTCTGGTGTTGGTGGAGCAGGATGGTCCAATGGGTAACCTGTGGCTGGGTCAGGTCCACAGAGTGGTTCACATTTTATAGGACTGTCCTGCAGCCTGCTGCTCTGACCACCACGTTCTTGTACTCTGCTCAAGAAGGCAACAGAGTTCTCCATGTACATTCTGTGCTCTTGGGTTCAAGTTTCTAAGCCTAGTTGCTGAACACCTCAGAAGACTAAGGCAGACAAAAGGACTCAAAAGTGCTGCCATAAAATAAAACCATGACATCTCTTTGGTCTTGTCAGTCTTCCTACATACTGTCATTTAGCTATGCTAGCAGTGAAAAGGCACCACGTGCCCCTCCCCTGTTCTTAAAATCAGTAGGAAAAATCTACTGTAATGAAAAGTACAACCTTCAGAAATTACTGTTTTACCTTAGTGATCAGTATCCTAAACCTTCATGAAATTGTTGTGAAATCCAAGGATGTCCTGATTGTGGGAGGTAGTATCTGGAAGAATTTTAAAGTACAATGTGGCAAGTAGCCAGACACATCAATACCTGTATGATATCCATCTACAGATATCTTCAACTTCAGAGTTGCTATAAAACTTTGCATCTTGTGTAGCCACCTTAGAGGAGTGCTTTGGAAAAAAGTGGGAGTCAAGTCCTGAAACCCAGTAAAACCTGAAAGGACACACTGATAAGGAATTAGGGTAACCAGACTTCCTTCAGAAACCACATCCTCCAGAAGCTGCTTCTACCTGTTTTGCTTGAGGGGGAGCATTTGTTGCCCTTTTTACCTTTTCATGATCTTCAATTCTCAAAGTTTGTGTAATTCATGCACTGGATTACCCTGAAGAAACAGATCAATGGTGAAACCAGGGGAGTCAGACAATGGCTCTCACTAGAAGCTATCAGGAGAAAGAATAATGACAAATCCCCAGGAAGCTCCCATCTTCCCCAGAAAAATGGGCTCAACACACGTAGCTTTTGCAGGAGCAGAAGAGAAACATGCCAAGTTAACAAAACCAAAACCGGTAGATTTGATAAGTTTTAGTTGGAGCTGGAAGTGAAATGGCAGATTTCAAGCAAACGGGATTTTTTTTTTTTTTAATTTAACTAGAACAAGCATTACAATTGCTAACAGGTGTTCACAGGACCAGAGTGGATCTTGCCAAAGATACAGGAAGCTTCCTCCTGGAATGCACCTACAGGAGGTAGCACATCCTACAAATTTGGCCCCACTGGTCTTGAGGAATCAGCATGGATACAGCATGAAAGGTTCATATCTTCTGTAGTCAGGTACTCAACACATGCAGTAACCAGGTGCATACAATTTAGATATGTATTTATATGAGTACATAGATAAGAATACATATGTATTTCTATATTTACACCTGCACATATACTAATGAAATATATTTCATGTTATGTAATATAAATTGTGTGGTATACAGAATGCTTTTCATTAGTTTTATCTGAAAAAGTTTTCAATGAAATGAAGGATTTTTAAAAAAACGTCAGTCTGAACAAAACATAGCCCACTGTCTTTAAAAAACACAAACACGTGACTTTTAATTTGTTTTATCACTTTAATCTCATATTTTGAATTTTAAGGGGTTTTAATATATTTGGAGACAATCTTACATTAGTTCATGCCATTATATGAGTAATGTAAGCTATGTATGTCACTCATGCAAACTATGAATGCCTGCCTAACCACTGGACTTGTCTATTGCATTTTTAAACTTTGTGTTCATTAGCATGAATAATAAAGACTGCTGAGCACTGATGGAAATATTGTTTTCTGATGTGGATGTCAGTTTATATTAATAGAAGTTTCAAATGCTAACAAATCATGCACTACTCACACTGAATGGCTGAACTATGAAAGTTAATGAAAATATGTATAAACATTTATTAGGTGGTATTGATAAATTCCAAAGAGAATTAGTTAGGAATATTTTTATAATTTTGTCTTTTTAATAATTTATAATTTGAATAATTCATAGCATCAAATTTTGTAACTTTTTTGGCCATTAAATGACAACAGAAAAGATACTTTTCCAAAAAATTAAAAACTTTGTATTTTTGTGGAAACAGATTGTGAGCTGACCTATGGCATTAATGCTCTGCACTGAGGACCTCCACTTAGGTTATGAAGACACTTCCTGTCAAACTAACTACTAAAATTATCTTGTCAAATTTGTTTGCCCAAATTTCATGTTAAGGAACAAATAGACAAAGAATATGGCAAGCTTCTTGATATTTGCAGCTCCGTATTCAGTATCTTGGAAGCATTTGATCTGTATAACAATGTTCATACTGAAGTTGAAATATATCACTTACAAATGTCTTCAGGGGAAAAACATTATGTCACAAGTAAGTGAGGCCATTTAATATTTGTTTACATATGCACTCAGTTTATGCAAGAATTCAACAACTCAACTGAAAAATAATAAATTGCTATTGTAATAATGTACAAGTCAAATGCCTTTAAATTACTCTATAAACATATCCATGCATATATGCATTTTTACTTCTGTGTGTGTGTAAACACCTACACAAATATACATAAATTACATAAGTCAGGATAATAGTCACAATATAAAAGACACTGAAAAAACTAGAGAAGGTATAGCTGGGGGTAAAAATACAAGAAATATTTGGCATGTGTGATTTGCTGAGACTTCTACTGTGCTTTTGCCTGAACTGAAGAGTTTACAGTTTTCAGCTAGAAGTAACCAAATTTTCCAACTCTTCAAGGTTTGACCATCCTTACCCCAGTCTTCCCAATGAGTTGCAAAACCTGCAGTAGAATTACATTTCATGGCACTCTTACAAAAGAGCAGGAATGCCAGCCATGGTGCCTTGGCCAAATTCCAAATTAAATAATTACAGTCTGTTTCCTCTGTTCCTCTCTCTTCCTGCCAATTGCATCGTGGGTTAGCAGAGCATCCTGCCCCACTCTTCAGTTTCACACTCTGCATAGAGACATCTGCTCTGTTGTGTGCTGGAGGGGACCACATTTCCAGGGTAGAAAGTGGGAGCCTCCCAAATCTGCTGACAATTTGTGGAGTATTTGGGAGTGTTTCAGAATGAAAAGTGAAATTTGAATGTAAAATCAGTATCTCAGAGTTTCTTTAAGTATATGTCAACTCAAGGTTAAGTGAATCTAAATCACTCCTTTTTTACTGACTTTGTTAAGTTTTATAAACACATCTTAAAAGGCTTTTAAAACCTTTTGTACCATTTATTTGTATAGTTGGAGAGATTTATTATGATCTGGAATTCGTTAAATAGTGCTCAAATATTTGAAAAGGCATTAAGGATGTCTACAAGGCTGAGTGTAGAAAGCCATGAGCTGCAGAGATCAGTGTTCTCCAAGCTCAGGCTGAAGTAGTTGCACTGCTTCCAGAGCAAACCAGACTAACTTCTATTCAACTCAGATCTTGGGTATATTGAGCTAGTGTCAGTCTGCTGTAGTGCAGGTGGGTCCTAAGTGAGGTTAACTACTTTAAAAGGCAAGACTAAGTGTTTGAACCTTTAAACTGTATAACAAGTTCATAATCATTTATTGCCTGTATTTAAACAAAAAGAAAAAAAGAAAACAAGAAAAAAGAGTTGCTTGCTTATATTCAGAAATTTCACAGATTGGTTTGGGTTGGAAGGAAACAACACTAGGCAGGAACAGCATCTACTAGACCAGGTTGCTCAAAGCCCCATCCAACCTGGCCTGTAACTCTTTGGCGTATGGGGCATCCACAACTTCTCTCAGCAAACTGTTCCAGTGCCTCACCACCCTCACTGTAAAGGAATTTCTCATTTCTTCCAAACCTGTAGTTTCAGTTTAAAGCTGCACCCCCTGCTTCTATCACTATGTGCCCTTGTAAATAGTCCCTCCCCAGGGCCTCTCCAGTATATTTGATTGCATTTGTTTGAAACAATCAACAAAGAACTGGCAATATTTGCTTTAAGGTATCTAATTACTTAAATGCAGTTTTGGAGGATTTGACAGATAAGGAGAGGTTGAGAGAAATGGAACTCCATACTCTGGAGAAGAGAGAGCTTGGGAGGATACAATTTATGTCTATAAATACCTGCTGGTATTCAGTGGATATTTTGGAAAGCTTCTCTCATAACACACCAAAACTGACTTCATTGTGTGATAGCTAGACAGCTGAAATCAATGGACATTTGGGGACAAAGATATGTTGAACTTTGTTAGTAGTTTAGTTTAGTTCAATTCAGTTCAGTTCAGTTTCGTTTAGTTCCAGTGTGGGCAAATGCATATCAGGTATAGTGCTAATAATACTAGGCAAGTCTGTGTCCTTTTTAGTTTATGTATTCAAAGTCTGCGTATCTTCTTTCTCTGGACTATCTGGGGTTTGTCTACCCTTTTGTATCCTTCAACAGGGATTAAGTTATGATGGCACCTCTCACTGCATTATTATTTCATTGTATAGGAAATACAAAGCTCTGATCTCTCAAGAATTTCTTTTTCTGAATAGCTTTTTTTCTATAACTTGATTAAATAAGATTAACCTACTGCATCTTTTGGAGGGTGAGAAGCACAGGCATATCTTATTTGTAAGGTGACACTAGTGATAGTGTATACACTCCCCTCCATTTTGTCTCATAAACAATGGTATGCATTTCAAGTGACGTTGAAGTAGTGATTCTGTTGTTCAGAAACCTTTGATTTTGTTGCACTTCTTGAAAAGCAGGAAGGAAGTTGTGAAACACACATCACATATATACAGATGTCAAGTACAGTTAATGAAGATAAGCAGATGCATTCCTTAATAGCAATTAAACAGGAGGAGGGAACACACTGTCCACTTTGATTAGGAATTTTCTCTTCAAGGCTCCCTACTTGGCAAGGCTTGTCAGTTCCTTCACTTCATTTATGTCAATAAAATTTTATATTACACCTTAAAATATACACCACATTATAAAAAATCACCAGGTTTCTGTGTAAGAGAGGATTATAGATTTGCAGCTGCAACTGCTGTGTAAGTACTTAAGTTTGTGACATTTTGCTGAAATAGGCACATGATAGACTGTGACAAATTACTGCACAACATTTAAAAGTTATTAAAATCAAAGTTATCTCACACTTGAACTTTACAAAATATTTATCATATATATGATTCTCTGTATGTCCCAGAATGAGATTTTTCTCTTTTTACAATGATAAAAAAAAGTAATTATCTTTATACAAACTTAAATTTTCTTTATACATGGGTCTGATCTTTGCTTCTTGTAGCAATGCATACTACTTTGCCTTTACAGTTTCACACTGGTGATTGCAGCCACCTTAGTGGTCTCTGGTTCATCAAGACAGTTTTCAATTCTAGTACCATCTCCCAGACTGCTTCCAGAGTCTATTTCATACTCAATTCTTAAGTGTACACTGTATATAAGCAGCCCAAAATTGCAAAAGTGCTGAACAGAACCACACACACAAATGAATCTCACAAAGTCTTACTTGAAATGATCTACCACCTTGACAGATAAGTCCTGCTTAAGAATGCGTTTAGAATATGATAAGTCTGGAACAACCTTAGAGTGTTACTTTTTAGATAAATCTTCTTGTGCACGAGGACATTACATGAGACAAGGTCAAGGAAAACTTGAAGTCCAACCTCAAGCTAGTCCTTATTTCTGTCTCACATAAATCAAACGTATCATTGCTCAAGCCACCATTGAGCATATAGATCTCCAGAGCAGACCCTTTTTTCTGTTCCTCTTCCTGCTGTATCCAAGTGATTCTGTGGGGCCTTCTGCTGGAACTACCTTCCAATTCCGAGTTTGGACAACATGGATTGTGAGACACAATAAGGAAGGACTGAAAACAATCCTATGGCCACTGTGACTATCCCAGCAAGAAACCTCTTTTAAAGAGCTGTTTTCTGAGATATCCCTTTCTCTTAAGCAGAAGCTGGAGGTTCTGGGCTTGAAGAAATGACTTCTTGTTTGTGTGTGAGGGACAGGATTCTTAGTGCTGAACTGAAAAGTATTCGAAGGAGGGAAAGCAAGGCAAGGCAACTCACATGAGCAGCTCACTCAGTTCTTTATAACAGAAATACCTTCTTGAACTAAAAAAGACAGAGGCAGAGGGAACACTTCCTGGTGCAACTCAGTGCTCTGTAGATTATATTCTGTACCTCATAGTCCTCAGGTTTTAAAAAGGACAGTCACAGCACATGCCCCTTAATACAGCACAAAACCCACTCTGGGATAACACAGGATTTCTCAGCAGCCTTGTATTGTCACTTGTCTTTCAGATATGCACTGGGCATGACACGGACTCCATAAGTTCACACACTAGCATCCCCATCAGACACTGGAGGACACTTCAAATGGAGATAGATTTTGTTTCTTGCAAAACTAATCCACTTTGAAACCACTGAAATTGCCCTAAGGACCAAACCAAATCCCAGCAAGTGAAGAACATTTAGGGGTTTATTACAAACCACTGTATACAAGAGACAGAAGCATTTACTTTAGGAAGAATAATTCAGGAGGCATCTTAAATTTAAACACAGTTACTCCCTTAGTCTACCAAGAGTTAACCTACATATGTGTTCACTACTTTTAACCCCATGCTCAGCCTTCTCACCTATTATTTTGTGTAATTCCTATTTATTTTTCAGGTTGTTAAGTGTTTCAGTGCTTGCATTTAATGAGAAGGCTGTAATATTAATTTTGAGTTTTCATCATATATTTGTGTATAGGCATTGTTTAGGGAAACCTTTTTAGAAAGATGTTGTAAACTTCCCACTGACGATAACATGTAGGAAACCCTTGTTAAAGGCACATATACAATATACACCCCTAGCCCACACAGGTATCATGGAATCAGAGAACATCTCCGGAAAATTCCAGGGATGAGACCCAGTAATACAAATAATTACTTGCATGTTGCAAATATTTATCTGGAGTAAATAAAAAGTAAGAGAGGTTCTGGTGCAGTGACTCACCTATTGACTGATATGATAAACAGTTACAAACAACTGTGAAAAGGTCCCCATTAGGTTTTTGTCTTTCACAGTTTTTCACAGAAAAGTTATTCATTTCCTCATCATCTATTTCCTTTTCTCAGTATGAATAATGTCACAATAAATCCTCTGTTTAATGTTTCTCATTAAATAGTACAAGTAGGAACATCAGAGCCAAAAAACAGCTAAGAAAACCAGGAATAATGTGACTAATATGTAGAGGGAACCAGACACCCTGTAACGTCTCAGCTATATCTGGATACATAAAAGAGTTTAAAATACCACAATACAAGTTACAGTGATGACTCTACCTTCATTAAAGAGAGAAGCACTTTATTGTGACCATTTTTTTTAGTACATGAAAACAAGCTTGCTTGGGGTCTATATTGAACTGCACATACATCAAACAGCTGCACAGCCCTGGACTATGTAGAGCCAGCTCCACAAAGGGAAGCAGCAGAGTCACATTACCACAGATGATTGACTGGCCCTTGTGCGTGACACGGTTAATCAGCCAGAGCTCATCACCAGAATAACACTGCTGTACTGCTTATCACATCTAAGGTAGCACCATCCCCATGTCATGGCACACAGATAACCAGCTCTCTCAGAGCACATATTCATGCAGTCACAGATAAAGAGCAGCAGGGCTCAAATAGCCAGTCTGGTCCTGCCAATGACAGAGTCCACAGAGTCTCACAGGGTTATTTCTGCTTCAGGATAAGTAAACTTGCCTTTGGAGACACACCCAATCTAGATTTAAAAACTGCCAGTGATATCACACTTCTTCAGTGAGTGAATATAGCCATTAATTTAATGGATTGCTAAGAAAAAAAGGTGCCTTATTTTGTGCTTGAGATTTAACTTCATCTTTTCTACAGAGGAGCTTGTCAGACCTCTGACTGCTGGACTGAACAGCTCTTTGCTATTTGTCCTGTTTTGTGTACCGTGACCAGTTATCCTTAAGTCATCATGCTGATAAGCTGAGTAGATTGCACTGCTGGAGACTTTCCAGGCCCTTAATATTCCCATGGCTTTTTGTTGACCCTTCTCCAAATTAATCACATCCATCATGAATTCTGAGCACTAGAACTGGACACTCTATTCCAGTAGCAATTGCTTCTCTGCCAACTGTGGCAACCCTGTAACCTTCCACTTCTGTCTGGTGGATATACCTAAGGATAATATTAGCTATTTTTCCCATGTGGTCTAAATAAATGTCCTCTTCAGAATCTGTTTCACAGGTAAGTCCTCTCTCTTGTTTTTATGGCTTACTTTTCTATTCCTGTATGATAGATCCTCTATTTGGTTGTACAGAAATGTCTTTTTATTTTTCCTATTCTTACTTACACAGTGTCCCTGGATACTCTTTGTTGCTGATCCATCTCTTCTTAATTTTTCACTCCTGTTATCCTGTGTCATCACCAATTTTTTTCAGACAAAATGGAATGTCCTTTTACCCAATTATTCGTGAAAATGCTCAATTTAAGCATAGAGCAAAAATTGTCCCTTTGGTACCTCTTGGAAAACACAGTTAACCAAACAAGACACAGATACACTCATATTTACAATTGTGTTTGGAGATAAACAGTTTTGCATCAGTGCAATGTGTGCTGCATTGACCTGTTTCTCTGTGGTGAATTAATGAAAATCTCACACAGAACCAAGTCAGACCTCTACCAGAAGGTTCTCAGTTCTCCAACCAAACTCAGATCTTCCTTCAAAATATTCAGTAACTTTACCAAGATATGTTTCTCTCAACTTTATTGAGAGAATTATATTAACATATCTTAATATTTTAATCTGTATACATTTTTAATGTCTACTGATCCATTATTTGTCCTAATACTGTGTTCTGACTGCCAGACCTGTATTATTCAAGTCTGGGCTTTTATCCATTTTCTGTTTTAAAATAATGGCACAGTGTTATCTTCTCTGCAGTCCTCTGGAAATTCCAAGGCTTCTTGAAAAGCAACCAGAGGTTCTTTACACTAACCTCAACATTAATCTTGACAAGGATTTGGTTGCAAGGTTACTGGAACTACTAACTTAAAATCATGTGATACCTTGCACCTGCTAGCTATTCTTACTACCACTAGAGGATATTGGATCAGCATCATCCAACAGGAAGACATAATTTATTTTTCTCCCCAGTCCATAATAAAGAACTGAAGCACTTATGGAATGCTTCTGCCTTCTCTATGTCAGTCACCGCAATTCTATTAGGGTCATCCTTTATTATTGTTAGTATTGGTTTTGTTTGGATCTACTCAGAAAATACTTTATCTTTAACCCAGATGGCTATTCTTCCATTCCATAATCTTTTTTCATTAATTTTCTTTATTTATGGCTTCTATGCTGTTCACTGACACCACTCATAAATATATCTCTGATATCACTCATAAATATGTCTTCTTTTTTATTATTTGTTCTGCTCTGATTTCTCATACATAGAAACTGCTTCTTTTCTTAGATACAACACTGTTTTCTTTGGGATACTGTAGCTTTTTCAACCTCTAGTAACATTTTTCGAAACAAGTCCCAGTTATTAATATTTTTTTTTCTTCTAATTGGATATGTACATCATACTGAATGATAAGAGTCAGTACGGTGCATACAGCTAAGAGATGCATGCTGAATAGCAAAGGCTGCCAGTCCCCACTCCCAGATGAATCAGGCATCCTGTTGCTTCAGCTCTCTGGCAGTGGATCAGCACAGGTTTAACAGGAGAAAACAACCTCAGAGGGATCTGGTTACCATTGCTTTGTGCAGAAAGCAGTGAAAGCCTCCCCATCACCAGACAGCAGTACCACCCTCATGTCAGTAGAAAAACACATCTAGGAAAGCTTTGCTGACACTGAAGAATTAAACTCATACAGCATTCAACAGCTACATCTTCATGACAGCATGCACAAGACCAGTGTCAGATATGGGAAAAAAAAAATCTGTTAAAGGTTAGTTGCAGTCCTTGCTAGTCTTTTTAATAATGTGTACTATTTGTGTGCGCTTAAAATGTGGTTTTTATATATATATATATATATATATATATAGCCTACTTTGAGGCAATGAGAGGAAAAACAAAATAAAAAGAAAGATCCCTCATCCAGTGTTTGGTTTGTTTCTTCTCTGGTTGTGGTGAGTAGAAACTTTAGTGTGTGTGTTTGGACACAAATATGAAGGCTGCAACTTACCCTGTCTGATCCCAGGAAAGGGCAGAGTATCATTCCATTCTTTTTCTTGGCTCCACACATCGTGGCTGCCAGCACGAACACTTCCTGTAGAACCACTGCAAAAATGAATTACACAGTTACAAATCCCTGTTCTTTTGATGTGTGGCTCTACTGTTCTTCCCTTCAGCCTTCCATGCCAACTTGCGTTCTCAGCACCAGCTTCATGGCAGAGCAGCATGGTGACAGAGGCCAGGTGGAAATAATCTCCCCTAAACTTAAACCACAGCTTTTGTTAAAAGTGAAATGTTTTATTTTGGAAAAAAGATGTGTTTATACAGAAACTCTGAGATCCTTAGAACAGAATACCTCCAGAGAAAACTGTTACTGTCTACTATGATGATTTGGCAATCAGCTGGTAAGAAAATGAAGAATATACTGAAACATAAGCACTTACTCATCACTTAATAAATTCAGCAAACTAAAACCCTTCATGCTTTCTCGTAGATTAAATCTGTCAATTATCTCATGTATTTAAAAAAATAAAAAGAAACATGTTTTAGAAAAGTTATATAATATACTGTCTTTTGCCTTTTTATAGGTCTCTTGTCTATGTGCCAGTACCTCCAGAGTTCCCTTCTACTTTCTCAGCATTCATGGAGATCCACTGCTTTCCCTTTGACCACACAGCCAGCCATTCTATTACAGAAGGCAATGAGATTCGGTTAGGCATGATTTACCCTGGGTAAATCACATACATTTCCTCCATGTACATGGAAATTGTCTCTGGGATGATTTGCTCTATAACTTCTCCACTACCTGAAGTGAAACTGACTGGTCTGCAGTCTCCCAGATCCTCCTCCTTGCACTTTCTGAAGGTGTACATTTGTCTTTCTCACATTTTCAAGAACCTCCTGCACTCTCTACTGCTTTTCAAAGACCAAGAGTATCCCAATGCCATAAAGCAGGTCCCTCAGCAGTCTTCCAGGCATTCTGTCCAGCCCCATGGACAGAATGTTCAATTTGTTTAAGCAGTCTCTAATTCCTCACACCCTACTGCAGCTAACAGTTCCCTCCCTCCAGACTCTGCCCCAGATTTGGGAAACTGCAAACCAGACCTTGCCAGTATGAACCAAGTCACTCTGTCAATCTGTCTTCATCATTAAGTCATCCATCCTATTCAGTGGCAGATTTGTAATTTTGTTGATTTTCCTTTTGCTCCCAATGTAATTGCATTTCCTACTACTCACCAGTTTAAACTCCAGCCTGACTTTGGTTTTCATGACTTTGCCCCTTCAAATTCAAGCTACAATTTCCATACTCCTTAGCTGATCCCCATTTCCATTTTCTGTGTATTTCCATTTTGTGTTTGAGCTCAGCCAGGAGTTCAAGTTCCCTGTTCAGCCAAGCTGGCTGCCTGCCACACCTGCTGTTTCCTGCACATCCGGATGGTCCTCTTGTGCTTTGAGGAGTTGTCCCTGGAGATCAGTCCCTGCCCTGCTCCTTTGAGTGAGGTCTTGCTGAGGAAGTCACTGCCAAAGAATTCAGCATTTCTACAATTCTGCCAGAAGAACAGTTTATATTAAGGTTTCCTAATCCACTTCAGACAAAGCAAACCAGGTAAACTGCTTAAACTAAAGAAATTAATCCAATAAATTTTTCCTGAAATGGGTCAAGTATTCACAAATTGCTTTACAGCTGGATATAGGGCAGTCAATAGCATAGAGGTGGTAAAAAATAGATGGAGGAAAACAGAAATCACTGAAACTTGGTGAATCTATGTCTTCAGCCCAGGCTGAAATGGGCAATACTTGGAGCAAAATTAGGAAAGGTTGATCTGGCACTAGTCAAAGTGAATGTTTTTCAAGTTAGGTGGCAGAACTCCCACACCCAGCACACCCTTTATATTAATATATATATATATATATGTATGCAGTTGTTGAACAAATAATTTGAAACTAATTTTGATATTTTAAATACCTTATATATCTCTAGATACCTGGGGTATTTTGATAATTTCTTTCATTGTCTTTTACTAACACTGTTTCATTTTCTCTTAAATACTTCTTCACCTGTGAGAATGAAAGGTTCCTATAATATTCCAAACATAAGATTTCAGCCAAATGAGTGGCAGGAGTCAAGATCATCTCAAAAAAAGGGTAATATGTTGAAATTGCAGCTTCATTATCTGGATTACGGGATAAATCCTTAACTTTCAGGGAAGAAAAAAAGAAGTAGAAGCACTTTTAAATTTTATTTAATGGATAAAGCCCTGAAAACATCTAAGAATAAAAACTACAGTCAGTAGCTACTGACTGCTCTTGAACTAGTTGTGTCCCCTCCTTGCAGTCCTACCGGATATCCGCACTCCTGGAGCCAAGTGCACAAGCACTCCAGCAGTGATTGTGGTGATTTCTGGTTGTCCTCACCTTGCCAGCAGGCTTGGAAAGGTTGAAGAATAGTAGAGCTAGAAGAAACTCTCTGCAGTTACACATGGGCATTGCCTTTGTGCAAAATCACAGCTCCTTGCCTTTAATGCGCCATTGCCCTGTTGCTACAAAGGCTTCCCTGGGTGGCGTGTCCTACTGATCACAATTTTGTGGTTGATATCCATTTGGGAAATGATTTCTCCCATTCTCTGAGCAGACATGATATAGTGTCTTTACTAAACCCATGCTGGTGCATCTCCATATGGCTCTCATTTTGTTGGGACCATGAGGGGTGGTACAGCAAGCAAAGGTTGGGGGAGGCTTAAAGACTGCTCCCCTGGTTGTGGGATACACCAGAGGCCACCTCAGCACATGGCAATACCGTGTGATACCTCTGCCAAAGTTTCAAGAGATGGACAGAATCCATCTATCTGCTCCCAACTAAACAACCAAATGTTGTTCGTTGCAACTATAGGTTGAATTTACATGTACATTTACATTTACATTTCAATAATGTTGCTGGCAAATAATCAAACTAACAGGGGAAAATATTATTCAGTTTCAGTCTTATATTTATTGCAACACTTTTATAAAATTCAGTCACAAATAAATTATAAAAATCAATGCTTTGGAAAACAAAAAAACAAGAAGCAATTTCCCTCTTTCTTTCAAATACATACACCTTTTTTCCCAGTTATTTTCTGGCTAAAAATTCTAATGTTCCCTCCACGACTTGTTTTTTTTCATAATTTTTTTGCCATTGTTAAATCTCCTCCCCTTTACTGGAAATAACATTTCATTTTTCCCTCTCTTCAAACATCCTACTCTGCAGATGAGCAGGATACAGAAAAAGGCACACCTACTTACTGAATCTAAACACGCCTGAGTTATCATGACATCTTCAAAGTGCTCCTCTTCCTTCCACTCTTCCCCCCACCCTTGTTGCCACATACATATTACAATTGCTTTTGATGTCAATGTGTCTGGATTCCTGGTTCTAGTGACAACCATCATTTAGGATACTTAAAAGAAAAATTGAAAGAGGAAGAACGAGTCAGACTAGGCCTATGTATTGTCCAGGAAGCCTTCAAAACATAAATAATTTTAGATACAGGAATAATTGGATTAAAATCAGGGGGATTTAACCCATTTGTTTTAAGAAGCTGTGAAAATTTGTTACAAGCCCAAGGTCTAAGGGCCAAAGCTAGATCCATGGTTTTGTAGCCATAGCATAACTTGGTATGCTGAGTTGTGCTAGGAACCAGGGACCCAGGAGCAGATTAATGCTACCAGCCATGCTAAGGCCCAGGTAGAGGTTTTCTGTTGCCTAAACACCAGTGACTGGAACAGATGGAGATGTCCTGTCTGCTCTCCTCAGTGTCTTCTTGCCTGGCATAGCTGATGTGCTCAGTGTAATGCATGGTGAGACACCTCCCTGAGGTCCCTGGGTCATCTCCCACAGATCCCCTCCCCAGGCTCCCCCCCACCCCGCAGCCACTGACCCAACAAACAACTCTGCATGGGCAGGGATATTTTGGATACAGTCCCACTTCTACACCAGTGAATGTCCTGTGACAGTCTGCACCTGAGCAGGCACAAGATTGCTACTATTTTGGCACAGCTGAGCAGCTCAGCATGTATCTCATGTTTATACATAATTGGGATTTTAAATTATGCCTGTTTCCCCAGAAACCCAGTCTGGCAGGTAGACTCTGTGCACACATAACGCACTTCTAAGGCATAAACTCCATGAAGATTGCACCAGTCATGACCACCTTTCTTCTAAAATTGAAAAGCAGGGTATTTGCTATGCAAAAAAAATTGGTATTTAGTATTAAAAAAAAAAAAAAAGTGTTAACTCACTGTCTTATTTCTTCCCAATCCTTTATAGAGTAACTCAAGAGACACAGTGCCTTCTAAAGAGCATGGGATGACAACACTGTTTTCAAATGTCAGTTTGCCTTTTCTCACCTCCAAAATATGTACTAAACATCAGGCTGCAGGCTGCTTATGTCAAAAAGCAAAGCTTATCCATCCCTGATGTTCATCTGTGCTACTATACATAAATCATAAGTGCAGCTAAGATTGATTAGTCTGGAAAACAACAGAAAGCTGATTAATCTTCTCCAGCAATTAGGACACTCACTCACAGATATAGGCTTCTCATTCCTACTCCAATGTCTGCAGTTGACACGAAACAGTCACTAGCTAGCAGGAGGACTGAGTGCCTTCATGATTTTCTTTTCTTGCTAAATTTTGCAAAGCCCTGGGTGTAAAGAAAAAAAACCCCAATCAAATCTGTCTTTCTTCACCAGAAAGAATACCTCATCAACACATTTCAAAAGTCATCACAAAAAAGCTGGATTTGTTGTCTAAGACTAAATAGGATCTATTCAAGTCGCAATTTAGAACAAGGATGGTAAGGTCACTGCAAGTCAGTCAGCAGAAGTATTTAATTCAGAAATCAAATTATTTTGGATCACTATTTGTATTTCCTGTTACATATTAAAAGAGAAGAAATGTATTAAGCTGCAACTTGTGAGGCAGGCTAGGTATTAGTTCTAAATTCAGATTTTTTGGGGTGGCATAGATAACAAAGTTACATACATTGTTAACATTGCCACAGATACACACAAACCTAAAATTGCTGATGGCAAAAGTCTTTTCTTAAAACAGACTGTAAATAAGACATGTCATGTGAAAGATTGCCTTGCAAATCTGGGATTTCTATCAATGTATTTATGGTTTGGGGTTTTTTTTTCCTTTCTGCACTTAGACGATTTTCTAAAATGTGTTGGGGGGGAGGGTCTTTGTGTAATATTTTGGCCATCTGAAATAATATTTAAATTAAGTTTAATTTCCAGTACCATATATTATCTCTAAAGCAAAATGAACAATAAAGAGTGTCTAAAATTTCAAACCTAGAATTGCACATGTGGATTCTTTTTCTTTTAATAAATTTATTTAACATTTTATATTTTAACAAGATCAATGGAGAACATTATGCCTTCTTGGTAAACAGGTTCTTTGGGCTTTTTAAAATAGATTAATTAACCTAATTTGAGAGTATGATATAATGTGTGTTTTCAGTTCCAAATTCCAAATGTAGTCAATCAATTTGCATGCACATTTCTGTAGAACATCACACAAAACCTCTGGGAAAATCCAGCCTCAACACGCAAGGGAAACTACACTCTTATCGCCTTAAAACCAAGCAATGTTCTGTGTTGGCATCTGGTCTTTCATTAAGATCACAGAGAGCAGACCACAGGCAAGCAGGCAACATTCATACTCCAGGACAGAGGACCATTACCTCCCAGGCTATACATTACACACAGCTTTTCCTGGTCCAGGCAGCCAACAGAGAAGTGGGCAGGATCTTCACTGTTCCTCAGAATTCCTGAAAATATTCATGGTTATCAACAGCCATGTTGCTTCACACAGCTTCATTTTCTGCCTGGAAATTTAATTATGGTAGATTTGGGAGAATTTTTAATGCCCATATTCAGTGTGGAAAACCTGAGTAATATCCTGATCTCCTGTCTACATAACCTGGATTAGTTTGCAGCGTGACTGGAGATCAGCTGCACAGGAGATTCAGTGAGAAAGTCTGTAATATATGACTGGGAATAATTCATGTTTCTCTTGCTGTATTAAATGGTATAATATATGATTAAAATAACTCAGGTTTCTTTTGCTGTACTAAATGGGAATAAAATCACGGAGGGTTTGGAATGTACATACAGAGGTTGTATCACCCTTGCCAGTAAAGCCGGAGACAGACGTTTGCAACAGAAAGACGGGTGGACTCACGAGATAGATGGGCATCGGACCGGTGATGAGAGAAGCTTTCAAGACTATTAACACCGATGCCAGCGAGATTGGATACAGGATCTCGGAAATCTCATCAAGGACCTATCTTTCCCTGGAAAACTATGCAGCAGACCAGCTGTGCTGAAAAGAACATGAATATGCAAAGAAAGACCAAGAAAGAAAAGAAATGTTGCAACTCGAGGTCCAGCCTGGAAAAACTATAAAAACCGACACCACAGAGCACACCTCGTGACCTGGGGGGGTACGGTGCAATAGAGGCCGTACCTGCGGTTCACCCAGTGCCTATCCCAGGCTCGGCTCTATCTTTTGTCTCTGGCATCATCTGGCATTTTGTCGTGTTGTTTCGTAATAAATTATTTTATTAGATTATTACCGGACATTTTATATGCTTCATTTATAATATGTCCCATTTGCAGCATGATTCATCTTTACTTTCACATTTCAAACTGAAAGAGGGAAGATTTAGATCAGATATTGGATTTACTCTGAGCATGGTGAGGCACTAGAATAGGTAGCTTGAAGTTGTGAATGAACACCCCCCCCCCCCCCCCCCCCCCCCCCCCCCCCCCCCCCCCCCCCCCCCCCCCCCCCCCCCCCCCCCCCCCCCCCCCCCCCCCCCCCCCCCCCCCCNAGCTTGAAGTTGTGAATGAACCCCCCCCCCCCCATCCCATCTCCATTCCTGGGACACAAGGAACACTCACATTCCTAGGACATTCCCTAGATCAGGGATGCAAATGCTCCCCAGAGGAGTTTGTGTTGTGTTTGTGCATGCATCAAGCTCTGCTGTAATCCCTTGATTAAGAAAAAGTGGTTGAGCAGTCCCAGCAGAACTGAGCTGAATCCAGGTTGTCCTTCTTCCACAAATTTCTCTTCTTCCAAGGATTCAAAAGCAGTGACCTGGTTGACACTCCCATTACCTCACAGACACCGCCATTCATCACAGAATGACAGAACAGTTAAGGCTGGAAGAGACCCCGGAGGTCATCTGGTCCACCATCCTTGCTCAAGCAGAACCACCTACAACTGGCTGCCCAGGACCATGTCCAGACAGCTTTTCCAGTGGGGGAGACTCTATAACCACTGTGGAAAACCTGTTCCAGTGCTCAGTAAGAGCAATGTTTCCTGATGTTTGAGTTTATGCCCATTGCCTCGTACCTTCATCCCTGCACAGAGATTCACAGCAAATGAGGATCATCCCTGCATCTTTACTTTGACAGTGATTATATAATGTACCAATTAAGGATTCAAAGCTCTTTGTAAAAAGAAGGACTCAGGAAACAAAACTCACATTTCCTATTTCATGAGTTTCATGTCCTGTCTCCATTCACGCAGCAAAGTCAACCAAGTGTTTCCCATGTGCTCGGTGGAGCACAGGCACTCATCAACTGCATAGGGCTTCATCTTCATTTGTGCAGGTAGCTAAGGACTTTCCAGATACAGAAGGGCTTACAGTCCACAGGAATCACAGGCACCTCAATTGGTAGGCTTAATGTAGACCTACATATTCTCATTGGCCTGTAAATGGGTCAAATAATGCATCAATAGAAGACAGACATTCCTTGACATATCAGATGGCAAAAACTATCATTTAAAATAAATTGTTAGTAATATCTAGCAAACACATCATATCTTAAATACCATCGTACTTTATTGGAATGTAACAAAGATTGGAAGACATGAAGACAAATAGCAGTTACATCAATAATTTTGTTTATTGCTCACTGAGTCACTTGAGTCATCCTGAAAGAGACTGAATGACCAGTTTGGCAAGTCTCTCTGAAGAACAGGTACTTAACATTCAACAGAAGCATTATTGGTTTGCCCTTTAATACCCCCGTACTTCAAACCTGACAGCAGCTCAGCATTCAGCCTCCTCTGCACTCAATCTAAATCCCATTAAAGTCAATGCAAGTCTCTCCCATTTTAATGGGATTTAAATCAAGCCTTTAATCCTCAGTGTCTCTGTCCTTTGTGTCATTCACAGACAGAAAATTATGAATGTGTGTTCGTGATGTAGATATTGCTGCAATGGCAGGTGAATTACAGCAATCAGTGCAACTTACTGTGAAAAGTATACCTTTGTGTGTCTTTCCTGTTGAGAACAGAGTATCTTGTATACTTTAAGAAAAGTTAAAGAATTTAAGCTTAAAATCTTGGAGCCCTTCGCTCTGCTGGAATCTGCACCTCTGAAGGGATTTGTCTGCATTAATAAACTTGCCTAAATATTAGAATCTACTCCTTCAAGTTCCCTTTACAGTACAAAAGAGTCACCTCCAGAGAGCAATTCATCTGATCTGTCTTGCATGCGTGTCTTCAGCTGAGATGAACAGCTTTCTTCTGATGCTTATGTCTTGCCATTGATCATACTGGTTGAATGGATAACTCGAATATCTCATGTTTAGTTGTCTATAATTAAGGCTGATTTATCTCACTCCTTGCAGGGGAATTTTTTAAAGCTATAAGAGGTACCCTGGAAGAGGTAAGCCTGGAAAGTAGTTAATCCACCTCTACTGTGATGGTGGTCAGCTACATTTCTAAGGCTAGATGCAAGGAGAATAACATGCTGGTTTTGAAAACTAATTTTTTCTTTAAACTCAAATATTTATTTTAGGGAACAACTGTTTTTATACACATATTTTGAATGACAGAGATATTATCACGTCTTGTTTGGTTATTGCTATGACTAGTTATCCTTACTATTAAACATATTATTCCAGGTCTGGTAGAACTTCATAAATTCTTTAATATTTGATGCAAATCCTCTCTAAAAAATTGGAGGCCATACATGCAAGGCTTGCATTTACCCTTTTGATCACAGGAGTATGTGAGGAGCACATAGATCATTTGTTCACTGAAACTCTTTAGTGCTTTTAGGCATGTTACTTTTCAAGGCATAGTATTATGGTCTACATATTACTTGAATAGTAATATGGTCTACATTCACTTTTCCTGCAGTGAGTGCTTTATAATTAGCTGTACTATAAACCTGTTTCTCTCCACTGAAGAGACTGTGAATTTGCTCTGCTAACAAAGCTATTTCAGCAAAACAAAATATTGAAGGTGTTTTTCCACCAATGTGTCCACCACACCTACTTTAATGATGCACACTAAGCCAAGATTAGAGCTGCATATTGTGTGGACAGATAAATGAGCTTAGGGTGTGTGATTTTTTTCCCCAGCTCAGCTGAGACATCATACCAACAGAAAAACTTTCCATCATAGACCATATCCATATCTAACATTTTGCCCACAGAGCTTTACTAATAAAATTACACTTAGGGCAGAAAAGCAACCAAGCAAAAAGAAAACTTAATGTACATATTTCTAAGTATTTAGCTGTTACAGAAGTTCCACCCCAAAAAATCTGTCCCTTGTTGCTATCACAGCACTGAAAAAAGCGTGTGACACCTGTTGGAGTCTAACATGCAACATGAGCTGCAGGAATGATCTTTCCTCCTCACAATTTAGCTGCTAATTATCTGTCTTATTGACAAAATATGACTGCTATAAAAACTTACTATTATGAGAGTTCAGTTGTGGACATTGTGATGAGGTTCCTTTGTTAAACACAACACAATTATCAAACCATGAATTTTTTTGTTCTTTTCCTGACTTGTATTTGAGGGAAAAAAACCAAATCACAAAATACTAGTTAAAATTGAATAGAAGGAGGAATTTTTTTTGCTGAATTTTCTGAAAGTATAAAAAATACATGGTGTAGGACTAAATTGCCTCTTACAAACTAGCACTGGAATATGTCTTAAAACACAGGAAAAGTTATTAACCTATGAGTCATATAAAAGATGTATAGCTATGAGCAAGAATGTTCTTCAAGTCACTAAGTTTTACATATAGCACATATACTAACGGGTATGTTTTCAGCTGAGGAGACAGTTATGGTGGCAGAAATGTAAGGATCTTGAACTAGTGAACAAAGTCATATGAAAAAGTCTTTTATGCAACTCAGAAAGACTTGTATGTGGTTGAAAGGCTCTAAGATTTTTCTAATAAAATCATTATCAACCAAGCTACCCTTGATGAAAAAAAAAAAAGAAAAAAAAAGAAACAAGTAGGAAGAATGAAGTAAAGAAAATCGAAAATCAGGAGTAAATTTTTAATTTGTGGGACTACTTGTGTGCTTACAGCTCACAGCTACTGGCAGATGTAACCACAGCAGTAGCAGTAAGTTGCTTTTGCCTTGTCTTCACAATACTTCCTTTTGTGTGAGGGCTGCAAATGTTTGACAGTCATTAGAAAGTCATCCAAGGAAATACTTCCTTTCCATGTACAAGATCCTTTTCGTGGGTTTTTAACACTGAGCATTCTCAGTAATTCAGCTATCATTAGCAAAAGAATAGTTTCTTACAGCCTGCCTCTGCCCTTAAGGTTCTTTTATAAAGAGGACAGAAGCTCTTTGTTGTCACTCCTTCACACATTATTAACAGAGGTTTAACAGAAAGAAGAGGGGCTTGTTACATGCCCGCTGCAATTTGTTCTTTTTTGGGTTCATTCAGATTTCATGATGTCCACCAGAAGATGGATTAACCCAGATCCAGAGAGAGTGTTTCCATACTGAATAGAAAATGAATTAAAACAAGGCAGACAGAATAATCTCTCCCTGCAAAGAATCAAATCAGCTAACGAGAGGGTGAATATTCTTGCATGCCAGACAACATTTTTGTGAAACAAACTGCTGTTCAACAAAGGAAAGTAAACCCCAGTAAGATTTATTATCTTTGATATGATCATTGTTTTGCCATAGTTTTTACTTTTTTGTCTCTGCTTCCTAATTCTTTCCATGCTGCCTATGCACATCCGTTGCTGAGCCTCCCAATTGTTCTGCACAAAGCAGTAATTTACGGTGATTGCTTCCAATCCCATCGCATTTGGGTCTGCAAATTGATAGCTGTGATGGCGCTGTCAACTGGTGTAAAATGGGAATGCTCTACTGATGACAGCAAAGTCGGGCTGACTCAACATTAGCTAAGCCACAGCTTCCCCAGTTCAGCCTTTGGCAGCGTCCAGGCCCCCACAATGACTTGCCATTTTTACCATTCTAGCAATATTTTTGATGAATTTGGGACCATGTCCAGTATGAATCATATTCAACTCTCCAGCACTGCTGTTCAGGGCAGGAAGTTGTAGATTTTTCCATCGTGGCCCAATGAGTCATTTAGGTTTCTGTGAAAATTTCTGTTGGTTCAGAATTTCAAAAAGGGATGATGAAAACCAAAAACACACAAATATTAAAAGAGAGTTCACAACAACTGTCAAGCCTATGCTACACATCATGCTGATATACTAAAAACTCTACTAAAAAACTTCTTGACAGGTGAGAGGTTGCATCCTAAGATATTTTAAGAGTATCTGAATGCCGAAGCTTATCCAGGAAAAGGTATCCAGCCTATCTTTTTCTTAGAGCCGCTAAATCTTCCATATCAAGAACAGTGCAGTGCAGGTCTACTGGTTTATTTCACAGGGAACAAGTAATTAGAGGACACTCCCTTCCTACAAGTAAAATTCTTCTGGCTATTGGATAGGTTTGAGCAACCACCTCAATTCAAGGAGTGTAACAGTCTCAGAGCCAGCACAGATTTGATCCTGTGTGTGCAGTGAAAGAAGTTTTGTAAACAACCTGACAAAGAGAGCCAACAGTGCCATGGTGGAGCCTGTGGGTGATATTAAGTCATTTGAGGTAGTGTCAGCAAGGAGAAGCATCCTGAGGGACTGAACAGTAAAATGGCAGGTGGAATTCAATGCAGAGAAATGTGAAGTCATGAGGAAAACCATTTGGGAAAACAGACCTGGTATCACATGTAAAAAGATGTATCACACGAGCTGATGTGTTCTCTAGAAAGATTCTGCAAAAAAGCTTAGGCTACATAGCACTGTGAAAGCACCAACCAGTGTTCAAAAACCAAGTAGAATAATAGGAAACATTCGGAAAGGATAACCAAACATAATAGGGAAATCTTTATGTCATTGTTTAAATCCATCATTCATTCACACCTTGAATAAATATTGTGTACAGCTTTGATACCTTCATTGTAGATGGGATATTAGGAACTGACAAAATTTTGCCCAGTTTTTCCTTCCTTTCATGTCCGGACTTGGACATGCACACTGGTAGGGCAGGGTACTGTGCTAGACAGAATCTTTGTCTGAACCATTCCTACGCCCTTATGTGAACGTTATTTTATGACTGAGAGGTACAGCTTAGAGTTCTGAAAAAATGAGTGCTGGCAGCCAGTTCCAGCTGAAAAATGCCATTTGGCAATGGTTTACCTGTAGTACACTCAACACCATACTTCCACGTGGGGATGGAAGGGAAGAAGACTCAATTACAAAAAGAGTATTTGAAGCACTAAACATGAGATCATCTCAAGTATAATCAGCAATCAGGATAAACAACTTGCTATGCCACCTATACAGATGTAAAGCTGAATGCTCATACACATGGAGGTAATCTATAGAATGCAGTAAATGCTCAATACTGTAATCTGGGTTAAAATGCAGCTCAAAATCTTCACTGTCTGCAATCAAGCCATGACAGGTACAGACACATATGACAATCATCTAAAGAAATGCTCTAACTGGGTTATAAAATAACCTAAGGTTGCTGCACAGACAGATTCCATTCTCCCATGTCCAGTTCAAGCCTACCCCATCTTTCCCAGAGCTGCATACAGAACACCACCAATGCTGGAAATCTCACAAGCAAATTTTTGTGGATTCTCTATTAATGGTTGCAAAATCCCACAAGAAGCTGATTATTCCCTCTTTGTATCAGCAATATTTGTGATGTGGGAAAGTACAAGCAATTCAAAGGATAAATTTCTGCTGCTATGCCAAAATAAAATGTCGTTTTCAGATCTCTGAAAATATCACAGACTCTGCTAACACCAACAGTGCCCTATTGTTGGTGGTAGTCCCAAGTAACACACACCCCATTCACTTGGCTGCTCAGACACTAAGGGAGTCATTCTCTTCCTCATTCTGCTTCCCCTCCACTCAGCTGCTAAAATGACAAAAGGGGGCCAGCTGAACACTGTCGGCATTTTTATGGAGTATAAAGCCAATGCCTTCACATGGTCTTAGGAAAACAGTAGTGCAGACATTCTCAGCTGCTTCAGAGACACTGAGCAATATGGAGATGCAAGCTGGACTAAGAGAGATCAGCATCAACTTGTATCAGCACTGTGTCTATGCTGCTTACTGACCATGAAAACCTAAATATTGTTGACAGTCTCGTCCTCAAATTTTATTTGGATTAGAGCTCACAAGCACTTTGAGTAGGTGGTCACCCCTAGTACTGGTATTTCAGGTATCAGCTGGGAAAAAAGGGTTCAAAATTAAGCAAGACCTTGGTGGAAGCAGTGGTGAGTCCTGGTGGAAGAAGGTTTAACTGGTGGGAGCAGGGAGAACAGTCTTTCTGAAATGGGACTTGTGTACAGTATTTATTTTAGAAACAAGGAGAATATACAACAATCACTGTGGCATTAACCATGAAATACACCCTCAGGTATCTATTACAAAAATATGGCCTACTGTAAATGAAAAGCAACAGTCATAGTGCAACAGGTATCAAAAATGAATCCAGAATAATAGTAGAAAAGATAATGACAGTTACTGCTGTAATGCCATTCACTACACAGTCATCTTACAAAATCTGACAGCCTGAACAGTATGCAGGTAGCTGCAGTTCATCCCTATACTGGTGTTTAACCTAGGATTGCACAGTGAAGGGAGAGGAAGCCACCAAAAGCAGAAGAAGCTGGAAGTAGTGCCAGTAACAGAGGACACAAATCCCAAAGATATCTTCAGCCTCAAGTAGTTTTTATGCAGTGTCACCACCTTCTTTGTGTGTTTTCAAGTGAAATTAGTGCTCCCCGGATGTGTTAACAAACCTGATTGTGGTAAATCAGCCTCTAGGAGTTCAGGTTCCCACGGGTCTAGATTGGGAAACTTTTGAGGTTACATGGGATCCTGAGTTTTCAGTTCTTAGGGAACCCTGCACTGCAAATCTAATAGAGATTTGCAAGGGCTGTCAGCTATCTGTTGCAAATATCCTTAATTTTTCTTTTGAATCTTGACATTAAAACTCAGCCTGAATCCAGGTGAATGCATCCCAAATCTCAGTGTGAACATTCTAATCCAACGCTGAGTGTGTCTTTCTGCACCTAAGCATAATCCCAAACTATACCAGTTCTCAAAATGTATTAAACAAAATTGCCCAAATGTGTTGCTGTTGCAGATAAGGTGGTACACATAAAACTTCAGACATGCTCACCTGGTGCTTTTCTCTCTTCCACATGGTAAGGCTTAGAGAAACTCTTGCTTGAATTATGTGATTCGACTAGATACCTGAATTTATGTGGAATAAAACCAGAATACATAGCCTGGACAAAAGGGTGTTCAGAATGAACAATATCTAGCAGAAAGGTCACTTAAGTATCTCAGTGAAGTCAACTGGGTAATCATAAAGTGCTATTTATATAAAGTATGTATGTGAGAACGAGAAATACTTTCTACAGAAGAACATTCGCTGCTGCATTTCTTCAAAAAGCCAAAGCAGATCATCCTACCAGGCAGAGTTCAAGTTTGAACTCAGAAGGGAAAGCAGGAAAAAGAAGGAAAAACAACAGCAATGACCTCCCTCTTATACTTTAGGAAATACTTGTTTGGAAGAGTTGCATGAGAACATACAGAATTAATGTTTTTTGTTTCTTATCAGGCTGGACCAAGCTCAAACCAATGACCTCAAAGTTAAAAGCCCTACATGTATTTTCCATGTTTCTAAACAATCTAACCCTTCCTACTAATAAAATACCTTATTTGGAAGTCCATACAGCTGAATTACATACAGCTTGTAAAAACAACTAAGTCTAGACAAGGATGTTGTGAGGTTATGCAGGCAGAAAATTTCAAGGCTCAAAGCCTAAATAGAACTTAAAGCAGTTACTGCCATAAAAGACAATTAAAAAGGTTTCTATAAATAGGTGAGCAAAAATAAAGGAGAATCTTTATCCTTTAATGGATGGATATTCAGGCTGGCTGGATGAGCTCAGAGGGTTGTGGTGAATGGTGTTAAATCCAGTTGGCGGTTGATCACAAATGGTGTTCTTTTCTCCAGGGTTTAATATATTTATCAATGATCTGAATGAGGGGGTTGAGTGCACTTTCAGTAAGTTTACAAATGATACCAAGCTGGGTGGGAATGTTCATCTTCTGGAAGGTGGGAAGGCTCTGCAGAGGAATCTGAACAGGCTGGATTGAGAGGCCAAGGCTAGTTGTATAAGCCTTCAAAAAGACCAAATACCAGGACTTTCACCTGGGTCACAACAATCCCTTGCAGAGCTACAGACTCAGGACAGAGTGGCTGGAAAGGTGTCTGGCAGAAAAGGACTTGGGAATTCCAGTTGACAGTAGCTGACGATCAGCTGGCGGTGTGCCCAGCAGGCCAAGAAGGCCCATGGCATCCATGGCATCCTGGCCTCTCTCAGAAATAATGTGGCCAGCATGACCAAATCCTCAGCTGGTCAGATGAACACACAGTGCCTCTGCTCAGACATATTTAGGAAAGGATAGGAGCTGCCAGATACCCAAAGTACATGTGAGGAAACCCAAGAGGAGGTACAGGAGAGGACACAAGAAGGGGACATTTTGAAGGGCATGGGGGAGATGCACTAGAAGGAGACAGTCCTGCTTGCCAGAGGACTGGAGCCCATGGATAAGCCTGTGCCAGTGTGGACATGGCCATGAAGGGACAGTGGCCTGTGGAGGACCCCACAGGGTAGAGCAATTAGAGCAAGTAAATGTTTAGAAAAAACCTGGGTCAGCTGTCAGTGTTTCATTGAAGTCCTAAGTGTGATCCAGATAGACAAGCAGTCTGTTCTCAGGAGGTGTAATTTAGACAGGGAGTACAAAGAACCAAGTTACAATTGTCCACAGTAAACCACAACTTAGTCTGGATGAGTCCAAAAGATTCAACTTCATCAACATCAAAGAATAAGTCCACCCCATAACAACTTAGGCATTCAAGAGATAGGCACTTTTAAATGGTTAAAATATGTTGCCTTTTATGATCTTTTCCATGTAGCCACACAAAAAAGCCAGACTATTTTGTTATGTGAATTAACTTGACAACTCAGCTGGGTAAATTATGAAAGAAGTTTTTGCATCACATTTTGCATACCTGGATTCCTATAATAGAGTTGCTCATCACATATACTGTGTCTGAAAATTTCCATTTTTTCCAGTTTAATGAAATGTTTGTTTTACTAATTCAGTTCTCTATGTTTGGCTGTAAAGATGGCATATATTAATATTGAATATAGTTTAAATCAAAATGCTGTTTAATTACCTGAAATTTTACTTTATTCCAAAGAAAGGAAGTTCAATATATAGGAAAATGAATGTGTAATTACCATGATGTTACAAAGATGAATGAGTTGAGGGAATGACAATAATATTGTGGGGACACATTCCAAAAGACACTAGTTGAAAGAACTTTGTGTCATTAACTTTAGTGGGAGTCCTTCCAAAAGACTCAAGTTGAAAGAACTCATTCCATTAATATATTTGGGAGTCATTCCAAAAAAACAGTAGTTAGAAAATCTTTTTGTAGGTTGATTTATTTGTTGGTTGAAGCAGATAAGTTAACACTTTTTGGTATTAGATGCTGGATTTTGACAGAAATTCACTCTAGTAATGGCTCTTGTAAAGGGAGCTAGGGTTTCCTGGATTAATATTCATTAAATGTTGAAGCTAACCACTTGAAATCAGGTACCTTTTTTCCTGCCTTCTCCAAGCCCCTTTAAATAATATTTTTATGGCATGAACACAATCATTTATTTTCTTGATTCTTCACAGCTCAGCCTTTCTGTATTCTCTCTGTCTTGTATTTATCACTGACATGTGTTGCTACTATTACTTTTTCATTTGAAGCATGCTTTTCCTGTCATAACAGATCATGCTCCTGCAGACAAGCTCTCAAAATTTTAAATTTACTGACCAGTGCTTCTGCACTGATAGTAGCTTGAAATGCTCACTCATCTTCTTCCACTTCATGACTTCCTGAAAAAAGGATATTCCCTGTAGTACAAAGAGTGAATCTAATACTGAAATTTTCTACAGTTTATTCTCTTACATAATCAGGGAGATAGCTTGCATATTTGTTATACTAGATAATATTGTGTCATAGCTCCACCTTGATTTCATATATTTTCATACCCCTATCTCAGTTCTCAGTTAATTTTGGGACAGGATTTGTGGTTTTTGTCTTTTTGGAAGTGCACTGAATATAGAGGAGTCCTGGCCACTGCCTAATTGCAAATACTGCCCTCTCTTTGTAGCAATGGGGAATAAACTCTCCCACTTTTCTTTACTGTTGTGTTGCTATACCCCACAGTTCACATTCTAGTCTTAGTCTATTGATATTCTGGCCACATACATGTTGTTTATCATCCAATATTCCTTGTCAGGTCGTGTTGAAAGGGCTGAAGCCCAAAGAGTTTACTTGGGAAAAAAAGGTGCAAGCATGAACTGGAAAACAGTGAATGCAAGAGTTTTGTTTCTATATAAAACATTAAAAAAAATCCTGGCCAATCCAGTTTCTTCAGCCTGAAGGCTTCATGGCCTTGTGTGCCCTTCCTGATTCTCATGCTATAGACCAAAACAACATGCTTCAACCTTGGCAATATGCTCCAAAACATTCCAGTGTTAGATTGTGAGGCACTTGTCTTGTTTGTGTCCATTGCTGAACAGAATGGTGCCAAACAGCATTTAAAGAAGCAGCAGCTGGAGCCAAGAGGAGATCAACACTCATGGTTTCACCACTTCAAAATCAGAAAACATCATCTGAGGCCAAAAAAGGAAGCTGGAATTCAAGGGAAGTTTCAGTATTTCCAAGATATGTACAACATCTCGGATGGAGAATTAGCTATGGAACTTGCCTATGATCCCATGTGCGCAGCCTATACAGAGGTGCTAGAGCCCAAGAGATAGGTTTGTGTCTCAGCATCTCCACCCTACCCAAGGCCCAGCTGTGCAACATCCAGCAGGATTAGCCTCCAGATGGTGGTAACCATGGTGATGAGGGCCCCAGGGATAAGCAGACAAGCATATTCATCAATCTCCTCACTGATCATCAATGCTCAGCAGGATCAGGACATGATGCCTCTACTGATTCACACAGTCTTTTAGGTCTTAGCACCAGGAAATCTGTGGGGAAGTGTCCCTTTAGTGTCTTATATGCATAGTGGGAAGATGCACTTATTGCTTCAGAAAGGCCAAGAGCCCAAAACAGAGAGGACAGGAGAAGGGTCTTGCCTTACCTTTCCTCTGAGTCGGCTGAGTTAACTTTCTCCAAACCATTGTAGGGTGGACAGCTCCCTGGGTCATTTCCTGTCCATGACAGAAAGTCATGATGATGCCAAGGTGCTGCTGCAGGGTACAAATGAACTGCCCCCTAAGAACTTCATATGTTCCCATTCCTAACTTCAAGTCTTGGATGTGTTTTGAGCATCCCAAATGCTGCCATTAGAGTGTCCCCCTCATCAAAAACTGTTCCTCAGTAACAAAGTCTGTGGCTGCCCTTTTGACAAAGTGAGATAAAGGGTTGTGTCACCATCAAACAGCCTTGTCTGAGAGCATTGGAGACAAGATGGGTCCATCTTGCCAAGGTCTGCTCATCCTCTGCTAGACACCTTTCCTCCAGCAAAGGGGGTGTGAACAAACCTGAAATATTCTTCCCAGTAAAAAGCATAATGCTGTCAATAAGAAATCAGGAGCCACACCAATGGACAAATTAACAGGTCCAAATAAGAGGCCAAGTGCCTGTCTCTGTAATACAGAGAACTGGAGATACTTAAAACCCAAGTGGACAAGATCCTGAGCAACCTGATCTAAGCTGACACTGCTTCTAGCAGAGAGTTATATCAAAGGCCATCAAGAGGTCTCTTCCAGCTTAAATTACTCTTTGATTCAGTGATTCTAATATACATCTATGCTAGAATATCATCACACTCATGTGTAGGAGGAAAAATAATCACCTAAATTATAAGACGAATGTGCAGTCAATATGAAATCATTGCTAGCGATTGTGATACTACAATATAAAGCTCAAAAGTTCTTCAGAGACTGAACATACCATCTTTCTCTCTGCCTTTACTACATATGTGAAAAATAGAATACATATAATAAATAGCATTGAGTAATTTTCAAATTACTTCTTGTGTACAGTATTTTTCTTTGCAGTAAATAATTTACTATACAAGATGCATTCTGACAAATAATATGTGTAGCAGGAGACCACAGTTTTTTAATGGCAGTCTATATTTTGGACTAAATTCCAAAGGACTTATCTGTAGACTCACACTCAAAACCCTGTTCTGCAGTCTGTCATTCAAGACTAAGTAGTGTAACAATGTGTACCTAAACACTAGAACACATATCAAAGAAAAATTTCCTCTCATCCAACACAGAGCAAAATTCTGTTTCCCTTTGTCATCACAATCTCTGACTCTGCATTTTCTCCCTCAAAGTTTGATTTTGAAATGTATATATTTGGCATGCATATACTGTGCAGACTCAATAGAAGCTCATATTGTGCCTTAGGAACCACTAAGAAACATGAAATAATATGCAATCAGAGAAAATACACAATCAGAGAAAATACCAGGACCACAGAACTTAGAAACAGCATGCACAAGACAGACAAAGGGCAGAGGAAAGGATGAACATACAAGCACAGCAAACAACGTGGTAGTAACAAATATTTTCTCTGTTAGCATTGTTATTTTTTTGTGTTATTTGTTGAAGTTCTGAAAGGAATTAATTAGGTGGAAAAATCTATGAGAGCAAATGGCAAGTCTGTATGGAGAACAGGCTATATGGAGTTAAGACAGCAGAACTAAGCTTTTAAAGTCATCACAGCTTTCAGCTTCCACAGTTTCTGCATTGACTCTGTCAGCTTTAATGTTTGGCTGCCTCAGGTCTGCTGCTTCTTTCATAGATTTAAAAACCTGTATGGTGAAGAAAGGAAACATTTAAGGTCTGCCCAATTTACCGTCAGTGATGCAATCCCAGATGTCCAGAACACGATGGTCTAAGTGGAGTAACTCCTGCTCAGTCTTCATTTCTGGCTTGCATTGAAGCCAAGAAAGCTGTGCCTCTCCATCACCTCAGTCCTAGATGCACTTCTAAACCTGATCATCTACACATAGCATTAGTTATTCCTAGTCCATATTTATCAGTTTGGAAAGTTATACAGATTTACAGAAATATTTAAACATCCCTTGCCTGTGCAGAGGATACAGCAAGGCTGAGTACTAGCTGAGGAAAAGGCTTTTAAAAAATAACAAATGCATTTAGCAGAGGATGGTCTCATCGATCCTGTAAGGGGGAATTTCAGACTCAGATGGAATTTTGGACAGAAGAAGGAACATTTTTACACTCCTGTTTTTATAAAAGACCATCCAGGTCATTTAAGGACTGAAAAAAACCTAAGAAAACCAGAAATACTTTATATTGGCTCAGCTGAACAGAGATATTGAGAAAACTTTCAAGATGTGTTGTATATGCCAGAAGATTAAGCCAAGTCAAGCAAAAGAGCCCCTATTGGTGGCACAGGAAAAATTGTTCCCTTGGAGCAACATAGGCTTAGATTTGTTTAGATTGGCTAAGAAAACAAAAGCACTTTTTTTTTTTTTCTGGACTAAGTTTACTAAGAAGCAGTATTTGTAAGTTTGGGTAAAGACAAGTTACTGCCAGTATGCCCTTGGTAGTAATCCAAGTGACTTTTGAGACATTTACTACAAATAAATTACAGGGTATAACAACTAAATACAGGTTGTCACCTGTAGGTATTTTGTTTTAGTAGACAGGGAGAATTCTAACACTTTTACTTATGATAAAAGTGGATGTCAGAGTTGTGTGGAAGTATAAATACAGCCATATGCAACATGATCAATCACATGACTCAAAGTACTGTATATGCACATGATGGAAATTGATGATCAGAACACCAAGGAGATGGAGGAGCACAAAGTCCAAGAAAAGTGCCTCATGCCATGCACTCTAATCATATGATGATTGACCAAATTTCCCCAATTTCCCACCTTTTACTACTTACACTGTGGCTAGACAGAAATGGACTACGATACTGTTGCTCCACATGCTTATGAGAATGACATCAGTAGACAAATGCTGCTGCCTCCAGTTTCAGGAGAGGATGTAAGAGTCATCCAGTGCTTTTTTTTTAATTTTCTAGTCATGCTTAGGCAGAAGTTACAACAGATAAGACACCCAAACCCCAGGTCCTTAATACTATCTAAATAAACAACTTACAACTTCCAATTAGTAACAGTAATGATATCTCAAGAGAGACCTGTCATCTCAGAGACTAGTCAAAAATACCTCAGCACATGATAACCATTTTCTGTAGTAGTTTCATTTCAAATTTTTGGAAGCAAGCCCCATGCATGTAGCTTAAGGATTAATATATTGAGTGTTTTGGTCAGGATGTTGAGCAAAGATCATGATCTGCATTCATGGAAGATCTCAGATTACGCTTCTTTGCTGGCACAGAGGGGAAAGTAAGGAAGCTGGAGGAAGGAAAAAAGGGACGTGTTTAGGTATGTTTTATGTTCATTTCTTGCTGTATATCTATTTAAAAATTCATACTAAACACAAAAAATATTATGTAACTGCAATTCAAGTAAAAGGCCTCCTAATTCTTCATCTTAAACTCGGAGATATAACAGAGCCTTGGCCTTGACACCTGGATGATTCAACAGTGACTGAGATACAACACAAAGAAAGAATCAAGTAACCGAAGAGCCAAATCTTCTGGTTTCAAGCTAGAAGCTGTGTACTTCATGGCAGAAGACATACATTGTTTCTGCTTCTTTGCTTTCCTTCCTCCTCTTCCTCCTTCCCTCCTTTCCACACTGTTAACACAGTTTAATGTATTAATTTGTATGGTTCATCACAAATATCTGGAGAACTATTTTTCCAGACAAAATATGTCTATTTTCCCAGGTTTCTAGGTAAATGTTCAAATCTCTTTTAGTAAAGAAACTTCTAGCAGCCTTTTTTTGCTGTCAATGAGGCCTGAGAAAAAGCCTACTGTTGTTAAGTTTTAGCTTGGAAAATAAACTGTGGTGTATGAAATCTTACCTTTAAGGAGTACATCTTGGAAAGTGTGTCACTGATCAAAAAGGATCTCTCACCATTACCACACATCCTGAGGTTACCTGGTTTGCCAGCTGACCACAAACTGCTCAACAAAGCATGCCACTTCGGCCTGGCACCAGCATGCTTACCTCAAACTGGCTTAGGACTAATCTCCTAGAAGCATGTCTTGGAAATGGCTGGTTGAAGCAGTCCAAAAGAAAGACAGGGAATGAACTGAGAATTTAACTATGTAGATTGTCTTGGATGTAGCACCTGAGCTTCTTCCTCAGCTCTCTTCAGCAGATTGAAGTCTCTCAACTAGGACAGAACAGAAGAGGAATCTCTGCTAACTGCCTGAGGATTGCTCCTCAGAAAGCTTTGGTTATTCCAAGCTATTACCTGTACAGGGATACTTGTACATGACTTTTAACTAAGGCTGTCACATCAGCCTTGCACCACAGTTTGCTCCTCTGCATGCAGTGTGTTGCACCATTCACATACAATAAAGTCACAGGGAATCTCCTGCAAGTAGTTCCCAGAAGCTGACACCAACACAAAAATTCCTGAGTCTAGCTGTTAGCAGGGATGGTGCTGACAGCTTTTTGGAAGGGCCTTGTGATCAGGGATCTCAAGACTGTCAGCCACCCTGCCCAGAGGTGGTTTGGAACCACCCCATTGCTTTTGTCTTTCCAGATCCCCTTTTAGATGTATAGTTTGTTTATCCAGAAAATTTCTCTTTAAGAGTCACCTCTCTTTGTTGTCTTTTCTGCCAAGGCAAGGAAGGGACTGAGTTGTCACCTCAAAGCCTGTGTTATACTCATGTTCTGGAGGCTTAACGCAGATTTTAAAAATGCTCCAGGAACTGTAGAACATCCAAAGGACTTAGAGCCTGTGACAAAGCATATTCCTGGACCAAAGCTGCTAGAGATATTATGTTACATGAATGGTCAGCTATCAGTTTGGATCCAGTTGTATTTTCTTTTGGACACAGAACAGAGCCATTTAAAAAATAAAACCCAAATCACTCTACCATGTTGGTCATATGTTGTACAAGTGTTATTGACTGTCCTCTGTGACAGAAAAATAATTTTCCTCATGCAACAGTCTCTTACAAACATGATCTAGAGATTATTGTAAATAATATTTTTATCATACCTTCAGGCACTACCTTTGCACAACATTTTGGCACATATGAGGTGCACTGTCATGTCACAGAATACCATATGACTAGGAGTAAAAATAAATTGATGTATGGAGTATGTCTATTCTGCAACATTGCTTCAGGTACTGCATAACTTCATACAGACATCCTATAATGTATAAACATGTACTCATTAAAACATACCATATAAAATTCAAACAAATGAGAATGAAGTGAGCACAAAAAAAAAAGGTTTATGAGCTAAATAAACCCCAAGTCACTGTTATTTAGTTTTAACATAGTTTCATTTATCTAACTGGTATTGAATCAATTACTTTAACACAAGGTAACTGTACATCAATTTGAAAAGCTCTCTTAATAAATAATCCACTGCTCTCAACTAAAATGCCACCATATGCCTGCTAAGAGAAGAATTTGGCTTCTACAAGTCAGATCAAAATCCATTATAATCAGCAATTTATTTTTCTGAAAAAATTCTGTTACATTCCAAATAATGTCTAGCTCTCCAGACACCACTGAAAGTAGTAATTAAATGTGCTTTGATTATAAGGGGAGCTTAGACATGAATTTATTTGCAAGCATTACAGTCAGGCATCTATAGTCCAGTACTAAATCCCACTCCTAAATGGTTTAAGTAATGAAAACCTGAGAATACAGGACTTTATTCAAAAGCTTAACTAAAGCAGGGCATCATGTTGAGCCTCCTGCTTTCTATCAGGGAAGAGCACAGGCCTCCCACAAATTCTGGTGCTTTATCTACCAGTCTCATGTGTATGGCTCAAAGTAACAACTTAATTGGTTCCCACATTTCAATTTCTAGATGTCATGAACAAATGCATGCTTCTCTCTACTGAGTATAAAGGAAGCGCAGCAGCTAGCTCAGGTATCAAAGCTGAACAGCAGAACCCCACAGCGAATTATATGAGTGTGGTGTGATGGTGACTTAAGAGCAGCTGGACAATGAACTCTTCCCATTTGAAAAATCCTAAAGAGAAGTTCAGTATGTGAAATTCAGCCCAGTCTTTGTGCATATCCAGAGGCAGATAAACCATTTTAAAAAGTACATTTGGTATATAATCCTGAAGAGAAAACAAGGAAAGTCATTTCCTATCTGTGGCTCATCTTGGAGAGAAAACTCTTTTTAATACCAAACTTACAGTTTCCAGCTACATTTCAGTGCTTCCATGTGTCAGTAGTGATTGATCACCAGCTCACAAAAGCTCCTGTACTGCTGTTTACCCTTCATGTTTTCCTTGGCCTTGCAGCATGACCAGGTATAATCTCACCCCAAAGAACCTGGTCTTGGGCCAGGGCAAGATGGAACCTGCCATTTCCAAAGCTCAACTCTGTCAATAAAGATTATGTATTTTGGAAGGAAATTAATTTTCTGGGGAATCAATGTCAAAACACACCCAAAATAAAAGCTCCTCAACAACAAACAGCAAGATGTGTCATAAGAAATTTCATGTAAAGAATTTCTTCTTACTAAGATGGGGTTTGGGGTGTGTTATATCAAAAAAGGAAAGATAAACAAGGATGGAGAAATAATGTATGCTTGTGTACACTGAAAGTAGCTCAAAGCTTCTTCACCTTCATGGAAAAACACCATGAAAACCAAAGTAAATGGACTGGAAAATTGTAGGTTATAGAGTAAAGACCATAGCTTTATTAAAAAAGCAGAGCAAAAAAATCACTCTTCCACTAGATAACTAACATGTTGTGGTAATCTCCAGGAAAGCTGGTATTAGACTTATCTTTTGCATCTTGACACCTTTTCCAGGCTAAGTTGTTTGAATTTCCTTTACCTAAGTGCCAAGAGTTTTCATTTTCTATAGCCAGTCTCCTATAGAAGAGTTAAAATTCCAGCACTGCCTTTGCTCTAGAAATCACAAGTCTTCATTCTTTCTTACCTTACTGAAAAATCTATTGTTTTTCATTACTCTCAAGGGCCATTCTCCCACCTTGGAACTATTTTTTGACAGAAAATTGGTTTTGATTTTACTTCTCTCTGTCCTAAAAATTATTCTGTGTGATCCTCAGAGTCTTTTAATCAATGGTGCTTCCCTCTGCAGGAACATTTCGGATAATGCAGAGCATTTCTGCAAGCTCTCTCTTTCTCAAATTCTACCTGCTATTGGTTGCATTGAATTCTCTGAGTTTTCAAAGCATATGATAACTGCTACATCTTCCATTTCCTCATCTGGACATCCTTTGTCTGCATTAGATCCAGCACTTTCTCAGAAGGCATCATTTAACATAAAATCTGAATAGAGCCAGGATTAAGTCCCTGAATTTATTAATATTTTGGTGAGGAACTGAGACAGAAATGTAAATATCTGATGCTGTAGTCAATGGAGAGAAGTAAGCATTTCAGAAAGACTGAATTATCTTCCTGTTAAGTATTTCTCTCTATTGACTAAATAGGAAAAGAAATTAATATTTAAGATACTGTAGTTAAATCCCTTACTTTCATGAGAATACATCCAAGAAAAAAAGATAGAAATTATACTTCTAAAATAAATCAAAATGGTGAAGATAAAGCTTAGAATATATTGTGGATGTACCTCTACTTATTTTGGATATATCACAGTAAAAAAAAAAAAAACACCAAAAAAACCAAAAACAGTTCTGATATCTGGCTGAGGTACCTAGCTTGATTACTGTCAATCCTTGACTTTCAAGGTAACATCATAAAATCCTTGAAAAAACTCCTTGTAGTAAAAACCAGAAAATTAAATCATGTGTAATTATACCTTTTTATTACTGGGGCTCTGCCCCCAAAAAATCTGAAATAGGTAATAGCTTTTTTTTGTACTGGATTCTAGTAAAAAGAAAACTCAGTTTCTAGAAAAGGTTTTGGGTTTGTTTGGTTTTGTTTTTGTTGGGGGTTTTTTGTGGTTTTTGGGGTTTTGTTTTGTGTTTTGTTTTTTGCAATAAAGACTAAAGACAGGCAACCTGATTTTCTTCTCTGTTATGTTAAGAGAGTACTGCTTCTTGCACGTAGCTGCTACTTTGCAAAGCCACAGCATGAGATGATTTATTCAACATTTATATCTGTTTAGGAATGCACTAAATGTGAATGACTCTAACTTCCAGGGAAACGAGTGGTTCCTATAACTCCAGGAATCAGAAGTAAACAACTTGCAAGCAGAAACCACAGAGAAGCATACTTGTGTAGTGGATAAGAACAGCTGTAAGGGCTGACAAATTGACATTTAAAGATAAGAAACATAATTTGCAGAGAGAAAGTAAGAAAGTGATGAAATAAAAAAAAAAAAGAAGAGGACAAACGTCTTATTCCAACATAATTAGTGTGATGGGTGTCTCTCCTGCTGCCCATCAGCACCTTATTTCTGCACAAACGCCAGTGTTTACTTGAACAGTTACTGTTCATCATATTTGCTTCTATGTCTAGAGTAACTTAGCAATCAAGATGTTTCAGACAAAAAAACCCCAAAACTTGTTTACTGTACAAGTGATATAAACATTGTATGTGAGTACATGCACAAAGAAGACAAAGTTCATTTCCAGCATCATTTAAGCCTTATCAAATTACATCAAACCACTTATTTCAAATGTGCAAACCCACCTTCAGAATCTGCCACTGAGGAGAGGAGCAGCATTTGGAAGAAATGCACCTTAGTTTTGTCAATGGAAGAGTCTTTTAATTCATTTTATATCAATCCTAATGTTCCACTGGCAGGAATCTTGAAAGCATGGGTAATACTCTGCAACCATCCCAGAGGCTCTAGGACATGATAGGGATGTGTTGGACTGGAGACAGGATTCCTCTCATCACAGAGTGTGATCTCTGCTCCTCTCTGCTTTAATGAAGAGACTCTGACACTTCCATGGGGAAACCAACCTGAATAAAGGTCTTGGTGTAAGAAAACTTGCTCCAAAGATAATCTTTATCTTTGTTAAATATGGGGAAATCCTGTATGGGATAGCTTGAAGGAGATACCTGACTTCGGGATGGCTAAATTTCATTTAATTACATCATCCCTTCAGAAATTATGTTTTAGGCTATATATTGTTTACATTTCAGAAACAGGGAAGAGCAGATGACAGAGCAACATTGATACCACCTGCAATGGCACTGAAGGAGTGGGAAAGGCAGTGGGTCCGGCAGGAGCAAGTGGTGTGTACAACAGGGTTGCTCTCTATCAGTTGCCCCACTTGACAGTTTTTATCTCCACTTAGATTAATAAATCAAATAACCAAACCGCCTTCTTGTTTTATTACTTGTTTGAACTGTTTTATGCGTTTAACTGGTGCTGAACCATGAATACATGAAAGCAACGAAAAAGCAGACATATACAGTGGGCAAACACACAAATCAAACAAAAGAGAAAGGCCCCTTTTGTGTTCAAACTAGCAAATTTCATTTTAATGCAGCCAGATCTGCTGCTGGAAACTCTGTTTCGTACCGGCTGGACTGATTATGCCATTGTCTGTTCAGATGTTACTGCTGGCAACTGCTAACATGGGTTTGCATTTCCACCAGCAAGCTGATAATATTGACAGATTTAGGTCAAAGCACTGAGGAAGCAAATCACACCTGGTCTGGAGATCTGGACAGGCTAATACATACTGATGAAAACCTTCACTGTGTTTAGACCAAGAGTCTATTTTTTCAGTGCTGTTGCAGCTTGCTCACTATATCAGCAGTCATGTACAGACAAACTATCTTCTAAAAGCTGGAAGGGTTTTCCTTCCTATACTTGGTGTTTTAAAATGGCCCAATTGGCTTTGTTGGTTTTCGAGTTTCTTTTGTATCATTTAGCTACTGCTTCATGTAAAATCCTTAAAACTTATCTTTTTATTTAAAACAAATAGTACTCAAGAAAACTTAGAAGACGTGGAAGTAATAAGCACCAGGTTATCTCCACCAACGAATTTCCTCTCTTCCTGTGTTTCTCAAAAACTCCAGCCTATTCACATCCCATAGTAATGTATATAGAAAGCAATGCAAATGCTGAACACGTTGCTTGTGTTAAACTAAAAATCATCTGTTATGTTATAGCAGACCTGTAAGTCCTGATCATGCTTCTATTGGAAACACAGGACACAGATCCATCAGTGAGTTCCCTTGTCCAATGCCTCTGTCCAGAGCAGGTATAGCAGTTCAAGCATTTTGAACAGTGCCCACTGTGAGTAGGCAGCAGGCCACCCAAAAGACCTCCCAGACACCAATGGGCACTTTTGTAAAGTACTTTCTTCTTCACTTCCAACCAAACTTGAAAGAATTGAGATGTGTCAACACTGTGTTAGGTCTTCCTTTAGAGGATCCTTGTTCAGCAAACTAAGCAGCTGTGTTTTGCTCTAGCTGAGTTTCCCAGGTGGCCTTTTCAGTGCAATCCCACTGAGAGACCTTTCCAATGCCACAGCTCAACAGAATAAAAAAAGGACATTGCTGTGGCTAGATCATTGCTCCAAAATTAAGCACACAAGCAATCCATTGAAACCAGAGTAGCTCCTTTGATTTTCTGGGCTGAATACATTCAGATTAGACCTGCGGCACAAAGTGAAAAACATTTCCACAACAATTTACCATTGTTTTAGAGATTTTCAAGGGCAAATGAGACCAAATAAAATCCTTAGTAATCCAATGCAAATAATGACCTTTTAATTCTAAGAACTTTTTCCAGCTCATGTTGTCTTTCTTGATCAACAAGTAATACACCCATCCATATCTGAATTCAGGATTGCACCTGAATATAGATTTCCTCAACCTGAAATCCAGTAGTCAGTAGACAGAAATGCTTGTCAGGAAGGGACATAAGCAGAAGCAGCGGGTACACAGGGATACAATTATTTAATGTTCAGGAGAGATGCCGGGGAAAGAGAGACCATGGAAGAGCCACACTGCATGGGGTAGAAATGTTGACAGAATTTGGGAAAGAGGAACACAGTCATGACACAGGCACCTGCAGTCCTTCTTCCTGCACTGTGCTACAACTTCTCCCCACCCTTGGAAGAGCAGTGCTCAGGTGCTCCAAATGTAAGTCACTTGCACAAGACAAGAGAAAAGAAAAGCAGGGTTGAGAAGAGAAATCTGTAAGTCATTTTCTAAGTAAAACTCTCTCTTAAAGAAATGGAAGAGAGTGCACTGAATGCACTAGTGTACTGTTTTGCAGTAAAGCAAAAACGTATGGATGCAAGAGAATTTGTAGAACAATTCCAGAGTAAACGAAAAATGCTTTGTGATAGCCAGTAAATGGCAAAGATACACTTGGAATTTTGAAAGATGAGCTCCTTTTAATATAGTAAAGAAAAACCCTCCAAAATAATTAGTAAACAGGAGGGCAGACAAGTTTTATTAAAGATTAAATAAACATAAAAAACCAAAGGAAGTCCCTTTTCCTTTCACTTTTTTTTATAAGAGTACC
This sequence comes from Alaudala cheleensis, assembly GCA_013398995.1. NCBI lineage: Eukaryota > Metazoa > Chordata > Aves > Passeriformes > Alaudidae > Alaudala > Alaudala cheleensis. Next base: position 107,574 of record VWYE01000748.1, on the reverse strand, counting down.
TCTTAAGCTGGAATTAAGGAACCACACACCACAGTGTTTCTGGTTTTTGAGTGTGCCTTAGTGGCACTCAGTATTGAGAAGCATTTCTTAGATGCCTTAAAATTCATGTATATTTTGACTATTACTGCTCAGGACTAATTGTGTTTCATTAGAGCCACTTGGGTGTCATTTGGGTACATATAACTGCGGGTCAGTGTAGTTAATTCTGCTCAGATGTTTGACAAGATACTCCCTGTCCTGAAGGAAATGTGATTTACCCCAACAAGTATGAAATGTCTGCAGACACACATTGAGGCAATTTTCACCATCAGCAAAATCACTGAGGTAAGGGGAATACCACAACCCTACAAACTCTATAGCTTTTATTTTCCCTACACCAGGAATTTCCTTATTCAAAGGGGAAGGAGATATGCATTTTACATGTTAGGTGGTAAAGTATCCTTTTATCTCAGAATAAGAGCTTTCAAACTTGAGAATGTTTACTCTCCCTCCTGTCCTCTGGGCAAACAAGATGCAGTGCAGTTTACCAGTGCTCTCGGGGGGTGTGTCATGCACAAAGCTTTAAAAGTTCCTGTTTATTCTGAGTGGACATTTGAGATCCTGGGATACAGATCATAAAACTAGGTCTTTTTTCTTTTATACTTTGCCAGCAGCAGGCTGTTCACTCTTCTGTGGCAGCATACATACATATATAACAGCTTTTGGTTCATCTGAAAGACCACATAAATGTAAGCTATAAGGAAGGTAGTGAAACTTGAGAATCATGTGTAGCTTGTCAGACTGGGAATTATGACAGCCATCTACTTAAGAATGAGACTATAAAGATCTCATGAGAAAATCCATTCTAATTAAAGCATCCATAGACAGCTGCTCATATTTTTTGAAAAAACACAATTACCCCATGCAGCACTAGCAGTCCTAGTTCTAGTGAATAAAACAAATCAAAAATACCCAAACAAAAACAAAACAAACAACAAAGCTGTGCAGTATTACTGAGTCATATGTTAGTGTGACAACTCCTGTTTATCTTAACTTTCTGCAGCTTTAAACATGAAATCTAAGAGGGAGGAAGCAGGAAGACAATTTAGCGGTCAAGAATAGCTGGTGTGAAAGGAAGGGAGGGAGCTTTCCCCTTGGGCTGTGAAAAGATAACTTGCAAAGTCCTGCTGTTTCTTTCAAAATCCACTTAAAATTTGGGATAGTGATTTACTGAACACAAAAGTTCCGATACTCAATAGAAGTAATTTATGCCAACTTTTTTTTTTTTTTCAAAAAAAGTAATTACCTTCTTTTGGTCCAAAAGATTTTTTTAGAAAGAAACAGGTTCCATAAAATGAACACAAATATTGTAGGTGACCTTGTGCATGCATTCAATATTATTTTGTGGTATATCTTGTAAACTGGCTTGGGTTGGAAGGGACCTTAGAGATCATCTATTTCCAACCCCTTTTCCATGGGCAGGGACACCTTCCATTAGACCAGATTCCTCACAATTCCATCCAACCTTGTCTTTTTTCCTTTATTTTCTATAATGATTTTGAAATCTAATTTCCATAGCTCACAATAGTAAAAAATAAAACAAAGGGAAAAAAAAACCCACAAAAAACCAAAATACACAAGAAAACCCCCTAACAAACAAACAAGCAAACAAAAAGCCCACAAAAGAACCCCTGGTAAGTACAAGCAGGTTCCTGTCATTCAAGTAAAAAAAAAGAAAAGTTTTGTTTCTAATTCTGGTTTTTAAAGTGGTTTTAGAATGTATCTTTTGATACACTTATATTTCCTTTGGGGAAGGGAAAAGATATTCCAGCATTTTAGACAGCCGTGCATATGTCCCCATATAGGGGTTTTTGCATTCAGTAGTTGTAACGAGGAGCAAAACTGGCTCAGCTTTGCTGCCTTGTACATTATAGGGAGATGGATTTTCTCCCCACCATGAAACTAGCAATATGGTAAAAAAGTAAAGCTTTGGACATCAGCAAACAGGAGGTTCTACAGCTCTTCATGTGCCTGCACGATTTTGAGGATGTAGCCTGTATAAGTCTGCAATCTTGCCACCAAGTGGAATGAAGATTTAGCGACATGCACATTCACATACTCACAAGCCACAGGAGCTGCTGTCCCTGGCATCCTTTTTTCCACTATGATAATTACACTGTTGTAGCACTTCCACTCCAAAATTCATTTCCACAGCTTAAAAAGAAGCCACCATGTGATTAAGCAAGCTGCTATCTATAAACTAAAATCTAGGACTTCTAGAAAAATGCTCTACAATTATTTTTGGAGATGAAAAAGCTGCACAACAATATAGCACATATGCAAGAGACCACTGAATGTTTCTTGAGCATAGGTTGTTGGTTTATGCAGAGGCTCTCAGGTAGACACTGTGACTGTTTGATGGTGACCTCTGATGTTAATGCTGCTTTCCCAGAAGTGCCAGAGCACTTGGCACAAACCCCAAAGTCATGAGACTTGCATGAGACACAGACATTACCATCTGTACCTTCGACCTTTTTTGTAAAATGTTCAGAACTGCCACTGTTCTCCCTTGGCTGCTAAAAAGCCTAACAAATCAGTTAATAAAGTACACTGAGGCTTTCTCACAGCATGAGTATTTGGTTGTCTGGGACAGAAGAAAATGAAAAAAAGAGCTATCAATGCAGAGTTGCAATTCCATCTTAGAAAATGAAAGTTTATTTTAGGACCACTAAGATACACAGAATGAGATCCTCAGAATGGCAGCTTTATTGAAGCCTGCTAAACTTACTGGATATAGCTCAGTTAAATACATAGGCCTCAGTTTTTAAGAAGTAGTATTTTAAAAATATTTGAGAACTGTAAATTAACGCATAAGGTGCTTTGGCTCTTCAGATTCAGAACCGCCCATATAGGTTTGCAATTAAATGTTTATTAAATATACATTGCAATCAATGTTAGGTACCTATTTTCATGCTTCCCTGAATAGGAGCAATACCAGTGTTGTTTAAGAGCTTTCTCAGTTCGTTTCTTCCAGCTGCAGTTATGAAAACAATCAGATAGATAGGGCTGTTTCTGAGGCTTCAAAAGAGAACTTCATGTTCCCTGTGTGTGGTGAAACAATATCTATTTATTGTTCATTTCACAGAATACAAACTCTCTCAACTATTTTTGCAACTGTATTTTCACAGTGTTCATTTCTTTGGTATCTGGAGAGGTTAAAGAGCCTTCTCATCTACAGCAAAAGCAATAATGTTTCTGCCAATACCTGGAATGAAAGCTAGCACTCAAAATACATCTTGAATAAATGTTCAAAAACATATCCTTAGGGTAGTTTTCCTTGTTACTGGCAAATCAAGTTTGCGTGTGTCTGATAAAATGGTTTGAACTACGGAAGTTTAATGCTGCAAAGAATGTTTGATGATGTTAGGACATGCCATATGACAGGCATAGAGCAACTCACGATTCTCCTAGTGCACCAATTCTTGCTACTAAGAAAAAAATCTACCAGATTTATTGAGCTGGAAACTCACTTTCTTCGTCTTTCTAGTTATTGGCATTTTACAGTTATCTTCTGAAGTTGTGCCTCTTACCTTTTTTTGGTAGGCCTGAGGATTTGCATTAACTTGTCTTTGTTACAGCACATGACATGAAACTCCCTGAACTATTTTTCCTAAATGATCAAAATTATAGTCAATGGCTTTTACATTACACAAGTCAGAAACAAGGTACATATTTTTGCCAGTGAGGAGGAGAATTAGCAAAAGAAAACCTTATGAGGGAAAAATTATTCTCTCTCCTGAGCATTTCAAATCATTACTAGGTAACTTCCCAGAGATTCAACTAAACACAGAGGTCAGTGGTGAGATAAGTGGATAAACTTGTAGAAAACAGGAAAGATTTTAATCAACATAGAGTCATAAAAGCAAAGCATATTAAGCAAAGCTGAAGGAAAAAAACCTAGAGTAATACTGCATTAAACAAGCTTATACCCTCTATTGAATTCTAACAAATGAATTGGAGGACTTTACTGGGCAGAGATGCTCTTCCACAGCCACCTCTGTAATAGTCACCCCAGCAGTGTTTTATGTTCACCCCCCTATGTAAACTCCCACCTAGGATTGAGGAGACCAAGACACTGGAGGCTCCAGGATGGTGGGAAATATGGATCCAGCTTCTATTCATTTAATTCAAATAGGAGCCCATAGAAACTGAGGAATTATATTGCACAATACTATTTTCAGTTGCAACACTAATTCCATTTTCTTCTACTTGTGAAACTTCTACTTTTCAGAAACAAAAAGTTTCCCAATGTTATATCAGTGCTTGTGGTGGTGTCAGAACCACGGAGAACAAAAAGGAAAGCTTTTCAGTTCTCTTTTGGTTTTTACCTATTGAAACATTCAACTGGTATTTTGGCTGACACAAAGCTCTGGTCAAAACAGAGAACTGGGATCATGGGAACTAGATGACAAAAATCAGTGCTCAGCAACAGCCTGACTGCATTAGGCTTGATTTGGTGGTGACTCTGCACCTTTTCAGGTAATAAAATGTTCCTTGATTTCTTCCAGGACACACAAACTGCAGTTAGTTTTTTTTCTGGAAACTTTTCAAAACCAGTGCACGCTGAAAGCCTCTGAAAACTGAGCACAAGCTTTTTAAAAGAGGTACTCCATAAAAGTATTTGCAAACTATTTGTGGATGGATGCATTTGCCCTTGGCTATTATGTTCCAGTTTGCATCTGCAGAGCAATAAAAAGAAGCATGTTTGTTTGGCTTATAGCTTTAAGAATAGCAACTAAAGACTGAGGCAATTAATATTAGGATTTTAAGACTGCTAATTTTCCCCTCTGTGACCTCCCCTCTTCTGGTCACATTTTGAAATAATAATTACAACTCTTGTAAGCCATGTCCAGGAATAAAACCCAAACAGGCAGAAACCACAGGTTCTGTCTGCTGATGCTGGTTACTACCACCTGCACAAAGGTTTGCAAGGCTGAGTACATCTAACAGCTGCAGCCTCTTGCAGAAAAAAGCAGTGGAAAAGGCTACAGATGCATTTCAGATTCTCCTGCTTAATACAATCCTTTCTGTGATAATATACACAGCCTGCATCTACATCTTGTACCTACATTTGTCATGAGTGCTATAAAGGAACCTCTTCGGTGAAATTTCCAAACTTTTTTTTTCCCCCTTAAGAAATAGAGCAAATAAAATGAACTGTAGGCATTTAAACTGCATGGTAATTCCTGTATTTAAGACCTGTTTAACGTACAGATATAGTCCCAGGAGAAAAGCAACCAATCAATCCCAACCCAACCCAACCAACACAGTGTTTTCTTTCCCTTAACCATTAGTATTCAAAATTATGCAAAGTTATTCTCTTTCTCTGGCCTGAAATTTCCAGTAGTCTTTTCTGTCCAGTTTTTCCAGGAGAGGCTGAGGGAACTTCATGGCAGTGGCACTCTTTTGGAACCTATAAAATAGGTCTGCCACTTCTTCAGGAAGCATTATAACCATTGATGGCTGCATAGAGGGTTGTTGGCTCTCTTAAGGCTGGTAGTTCTGTCCAGGTCTCACAAGGCACATCTTTGCTGCTAAATATGAGAGACAGGATTTAGGTTAAGCAGCAGATCCACAAATAATGCACATTTAAATATTAGTTCACACCCTGGTTCCTTTCAGGCTGCTTCAGGTAACTCTCTCCAAGATAAATTTAGTTCCAGAAAAAGCCTCAGCTGTGCAGCCATGAGCCAGTTTGTGCCATTTGGCTTTCAGGCCAGGGGTTGGCTCATGGCCCTTTTTTAATTAGCAGCATAAACATCTCTTCAAAGAACATATGTGGGTGTCAACCCTCATTAGAGGATTTGTGGTTGTGAATCCCAAGTGAACAGAGTCATCTCTGTTGAAGACTTAATTAAAGCACCTGCAGTCTTGAAAAAAAAGGAAGGATTTAATTAGAATTTTTTATTAGTTAGCCCTAATGGGAGCACTCCTCTGAGGTGTTTCTCTTTCCCTCAGCAATAAGGATGCTTCTTACTTTACTTAGTGTTTTGAATTGCCAACTAAGACAGAAATGCCAAAGGTAAGACATCACATTTTGTACCACATAGGCACCCACCTCCACAATCAGATCCACCCCTAGACTCCTCCATGAAGAATTTTTCTTTTACAGGTTTTCACCAGACTTTGACTTAATCTCTGCTCCTTCAGCTTCTGCTGATGCAAATTTAAATGAAGAACAGAAGTTTGCTGGTTGGAACTGCTTAGAAGTGGTTAAGAGGCCAGGCAGGACAGAACCTCACACACTGGGAAAAAGAAGAGTGTCACAAGATTTTATAACGTCAGATAACCAAACCATGTTCTTTTTCCTCTGCTGTTTTTCAATTCATCATAGATGCCATCACTCCTGCTCTTCCTTTCCCCTTTAAGGGGTCAGCATCAGCTCAGGGAGAACCACAGTCGTGTGGTCACTGGCTCAGAGTCCTTGATCTCAGAACTAATATTTCAAGACCAGTTCCTGTGGCAAATCCAAAAAAGAGGATGCCAAAAAAAGTTGCCAGAGACCTTTCCCTTTCAAGCACAAACAATCCAAACCATATCTGATTTGCTCTATAAAAAGTACACATGGTTTGGTTTGGTTTGTATTGTATTACTTTTTTTCCTTGCTTTTCAGACTTTTAAACTCTTCAAGGCAGGAACCTGTTCTTGACTTTATCCAGTTTTACCTCCTGAACAATACACAGCAGCTGAACAGGTCCAATTCCGCACTAACACTGAATATCAGAGAACAGGATGGTATTTTTTTGTTCAGATATTTTAACACACAAAATACCAAATTGTTTGGATTGTGGTGGAAAGGCTAGTGCATGCATAACTAATATCTACTATCAGAACATCATGCGTTCTAGCCCAGATACTCTGATTCACTACTATATTTGTGAGCCACCTCAATATAATGTAATATAATAACAAATACAGATGAACCACAATTGTCTCAGTTTTATACCATCCTCTCTCCTTCTCCTCCTCACTCCTGACAGCCGGATTAGCAGCTGCCACCTGTAAGAGTGGACAGAAGAAAACACTTAGTATTTCCTCCATTTTCTGCTATCTGAATTCAGGTCATACCAGTATCATCCTGTCTCTCCAACATCCCAGGAAGATCCACTGTCCTTCAGGATAAGAATCAGGATGCATGAGATTAAGGATAAGTAGCACTTATCAGTGCTTTTGGTGTGTCTGGAGATTTTCTAAGCCAGCTCTCTGTTAACATCTCAAAGGAAACAGCATAGGAACAATTAAGTGGCTCCCCGTTGCAAATTTCTGACTGTTGCACATGACAGATCAGTACCTCCTATGGAAGTCTCCTGTCTTCAAACAAGTGCTGTTTCCTTCAATTATCTTTATTTCTGATTCTCTTTTTCCCCTTTCCTTTTACTTGTATTTGTCCTATTTTTTGCATAACATGAAAATATGAAACTTCATCAGTATACAGAACAAAAACCAGAATTTAACAAACTGTGCATAATTATTTCCTTATGGATTCCTAAACTTGCTACCCAGACTTCACTCATTGATTATATGCATTGACAACATATCATAATCCCATTTACATGGCATATAATCTGTACAAGAATTTATTTTCAAATTTGAATGATGAAGTTCTGTTATTCTGCTACTATTCTTCATTGCTATTTGTGTTCAATAGAATCAAAAATAATTTGCTTCACTATAGTTCCCATAAAACCTAGACAGTAACTCTACAAGTACACAGTAAGTCTGCAAAAACAAGAACTGTATAAGGAGAAACTCATGAAAAAACACAAAAATTATCAGCCTTAAAGAAAATGTATAGGAAAAGACAGTCCAGGTTTTCTGATTTTCAATTTACTGTCCTGACTGTTCCTGTTTTGGAATTGGTTCTGCAATTCATTTGCAGCTGGGAGAGCTTTATTCACATGACAAAGTGCACAGATCATAGGCAATGCCCTCACTTAGACTGCCAGCTGCTTTGGACAAGGCTTTTTGGCTTTATTCCATGAAGTCCAAGCTGCTTGCAGCCCATAGACACTACCAGAGCACAAACATTTAATCCCATTACTCAAGTGCAAGCATGTCAGGCAGGTTTTCTGGTACTACTGAGGTTTCAAGAAAATGCATTCATTTCTACTGCTTTGTGATTCTATCCGCAGGCTAACACATGCCATGAGACAGTTTTTGCTATATCTTTTTTTCTACCCAGAGGAAAGGGGAAAAAAACCCCAAACTATTTCACAACAAACTTAACCGCTTTGTGGAATTAAGGAGAAGTTACAAAACAGAGGGCAAAGCTGCAGTTTGCTGCTTCACAAAGGATTAAAGGAATATACAGGAGATGTACTTCAGAAGTTCTCTTCAAGGAGATGGTCTGCTTTTATGTAAACTGCCTTTCATCTTATCATATATTGTTCACACTGAGGATATAAAGTAGACAGGATATCGAGTGGGGCCATGAAATGGTGCAGAAGGAAGCAAGCCTCTTTTCAGCAGTTTACGTTCCGAAACACTGCTGAAACACTCCAAGATTTCCACATCTCCCTGTCTTTCTTGGAAATATTCTTGTGCTTATGTAAACCCCACATGCACCTGTGATTCATATTTTGAAGCAGGACATTAATTTCTTGAACAAACTGCTAGTTTCATCTGTATGGAGACAGTAAGTCTAAGGCTTTCCATGATGGAGTCCTCCATTATGTTAATGCCCCTTAAGGGTAGTTTTTATTCTGCTACATTATAAAGTTAACTTGGATTTTTATGAAAACTTGATACTTTTCAATCAATACTGGCATTTACACTCAATTCCATATAAAGAGATTGTGTGCCAGGGAAAATGAACATCCTAATCGTCAGGAATAGCTTGCCAAATAAATAGCACATTTCTTCTTGTTTCCTTTGGAAAACAGATCTTTGACAATGCAAAACCATCTAAACCACTATTTTTAACAGAATGTTCTGTGCACTGAGTTTGGAATTCCACAGAAGTACAAAATATCCATACCCAGACACTGAATTTTATTCCAAGCCATTTTCATTCAATGATGCTATTGGAAAAACTTTCTGTGCAAAGAGAAACTCGCATAAACTCCTTTCTGTGTAAACTTTAAGATACTGACCTGTGAAAATACAGTAATGAAACCTCACTTTAAATGGGACTTTAGTAAGACAATATCAGGAAGGTAATTTTTTCCCTGTGTCCAATTTCAGAGGTGCTAAAACTCTTACCACTTGAACCAGATGCAGCTGGGGCTGCAAGTACTCAGTGCTTCAGAAAAGCATGCCCATGTTGTCAGACTATGCATAATTACATTTGGCTCCTCATCAAAGAGAATCGCTCAGCTCACACACAAACCACAGGGCTAGATAACAAAGCCACAGATTTCTTATCAGCTATCAGGCTGATAGTACTGAACATGGTAAAGCAGATGCATGGTCTCCCTCCACCCAACCCACCCAACCACAGATCTCCTCCTGCACAGGATGAGCTAAAGTAATAAGATGTCTTCAGAAGCAAGATAAGCTCACACACTGAAGAGCTTCTGGATCAGACTGCACTTATCAACGAGATGAGAGCATAATTGAAAGAGTTGAGCCCAGCTGCACCAACCCAAGTAGCTGCATCTGTAAATTATGTGGAACGCATTTTATATCATCAGTGCTGTTTCCCATTGATTGAAAAGATCAGGTGCTAAAGTGCTCCTTTTCCTAAGGCAGAAGTAGGTTGTTTAACGTGAATTCAGATCCAGTGAAGAGCAAGCCATTGATACAGCTACACATATTTGTCTGATTTTTTCCCCTTCTTTCATATATAGAAAAATCCTTTCCATTGAATATGCATACCTACTCAGAGCTGCATAATTTATGGCAGTCAGTGACTGCCTAGATAAACATGGATTAAATCAAAACACATTTTTATGATTTTCTTCGGCTTAAGAAAATATCAGTTCTTCTACATAACTTTTTTCTTCTGAGTTCCTGAACTTTCATTTCAATTATTTACATTTTAAAGGAACTGAATGGGATATTAGTTATGTAAAGAAACTGTATTATACCCTGATGCTAGTATTGGAGTATTTCAGTTTTAGAAACAATGCCAGTCTCCTAGAGAGGTCAGTATTCATTAAACATATTGCTAAAATTGAATTCGACACATTTGTATTGGCTCAATGAAATTCCTAAGAAAGGAAAAAGCATGTATCAAGGGTTCCAAAAACAAAGTATAATCTCCTGCAGGAAGGGTTGAAAAGCAAAAGAAACATTATCAGTATGTGTTTTCTATTGCAAAAAAAAAAAAAAAAGGTTCCAAAAATTTCAGTTTAGGTGTATTGTAGTTGACATCCTCATCATGTTATCTGCTGCTTCTATTACTGAAAAATTCAGTCTTGGATACAGATAATACACCTTGTTTAGTAACATCTGCGTGCAGACTGCAAAGTATTAAGGGTTGGCTGGATCACTAGAGCTCAGTTTGGGAATTTGGCCACAGGCTCATTCCTTCTATATGTCTGGCCACAAAGACAAAGGAATATTTCATTTTTCTAGGGGAACAACAGAAATGTCAGGGGCAAGAAGTGAATTGAAACAAAGAAGAAATATTATTTCAATTTTTTTTAGCCCTGGAGAAACATTATTTTAATTCTTGTAACTAAAAGAATAGTCAAAATAGAAAATACAGCAATAAATGCATGAGCATAAGGAAAGAACTCTACAGAGTACAAAGATCATATCTGAAAAGGCAAAACCTTATTTTTTAGCTATGTTCACAGAACAAAAATAACAAGCTTGAGTATCACTGTCTAGTTGGACTCTGCCCCAGAAATGAGATTCTTTTAAGTACTCCATCTTAGCAAGAAAGGAATGTCTCCTCTCTGGTACCTTCATAGGAGGCAGCAGGCAGCCAAGGCTGCATCTGGGTGCCAGGTGTGCAGCAGGCACCTGTGCTCCTGGGAAACAACAAGGCTACTGCAGAGCAATGGATCTGCCCTGCTGATCAACACTGCATGGCCAAGTCTACTCCATGCTTAGGAGCCACATGACTTTTTTTCTATCCAGCCACAAGAACAACTTGCACGGCCCAGTCTCTTTCAGACAGATGTTCAATCCCTCTTCAAAGAGGGCTGAATTGACTAGAGAAGCAGCGAAATACCTAACAGAAGTATGCCTTCATTTTGCATATTTGTCACATTTTTTTTCAAGTACAAATCACTTAATAGTCTGTAAACACTATCCATTGAATATCTAACTGTAGTTTCATTCAATTTTGACATCTGCATCTGGGAAATGTGCATCCTTTTGATGACTGAAGGAGGGCCACCAGCATGATTAGAGGGATGGAGCACCTCTCCCGTGAGGAAAGCCTGAGAAAATTAGGGTTATTCAGGTTGCGGAAGAGAAGCCTTTGGGGTAAACTAATTGTGGCTTTCCAGTACCTGAAAGCAGCCTACAAGAAAGCTGGAGACTGTTTACTAGAACATACAGGAGTAGGACAAGGGGGGACGGCTTCAAACCGAAACAGGGTAGGTTTAGATGTTAGGAAGAAATTCTTTACTCTGAGGGTGGTGAGGAACAGCAACACTTGCCCATAGAAGTTGTGGATGCCCCATCCCTGGAAATGTTTAAGGCCGGGTTGGACAGGGCTCGGGAATACCTGGCCTAGTGGAAGGTGTCTGCCTGTGCTGGAGGCTGTTGGAACTAATTATCTTTAAGCTCCCTTCCAACCAAAACCATTCCATGATTATGTCAAAATCAACATCTGGGTACCAAAGGATTCTTGCTTGTTTGTTTACGGGTAAGAAACTCATAATGCTTAAGTCATTTAAATAATTATGGCTTATATAAAATATGGCTTATTTAAAAGAGGAATGAGGTTTCAAGAATAAGCTTATCTAATCACTCCCTTCTTCCATGAGGTTCTATATAAGGCACTGTTAAACTGCACATGCAGCAACATCATCTCTTGGGCCTCTTTAGGTCAAAGATAATCCCTCTAATTCCCCTTGCAACAGCCATACAGCCTGGACACATCCAAGTGCACAGGTATGATCCCTGCTCAGAGACATTAATTCAGACTAAGCATAACTGCTTACCTTGGCAGATAAGAGCTGGAAGTCCCACTGATGGAGACAGATGGTACGCTGAGGACCTGCTCCCCAGGCTGGAGAGTGAGGAGCAGAATAGCAGGGCGGGAATCTGCAAGTGGATGGTCAAGAACTGCACCAGCCACACAAGCCACAAGAGCATGTATAATCACTGAGAGGGATTACAAGAAACATTTGAATCTGGGGAGTGCAAGAGCTAGAAATATTGATGAGGGGGAAAGATGGCTGAGCAAATGGGCTAGTCAAATAGGAAAAAGAAAATTCAATCAGACTAAGCACCTCAACAGTGACAGGGAAAGTCACCCAGGCTTAGTCGCTTCCTTTTTTAACCAGAATTTCTGAATTAGTAAATCATGCCTGAAGATTAAACACCACAAATCTGTTTTCAAGAGTGATTTTCAAGCTACTACCCCAAATCTTTTTAATTATGACATCTCACCCATCATTCACAGTGGATATTTAAATAGTGTTTTCTATATGAAAATGCTGATTTTTTAGTATGGATATTAGTACACAGGCATTGTAATGGTGGGCCTGAAATCCTACTGGGCTTCATGCCTTAAAAATCCAAAGGAAAAAGACTATGCAGTCTATGTCTCCAGCTATCTGCGGTTTAGGTATAGTAATACTCACCAGCCAAATTCAAAATTATAGGCTTAAAAGTAGAAGATGACAGCACTGGTAATTTAACTGTTGTCCTGCTTTGAGTGGTACCATGACAAAGAAAAGATCTTCTAAAAAGGATCTGATGGTGAATTAAAAAATGGAGATGCCCAGCAATCCCCTACAGTGAGGGACAACACAGAAGGAGCTAGCAGGTGCTCTGCTTGCAGCACACACAATGCAGGCTGGCATCATGGACTTTGATACGGGAACTCACTTCAACATTCAATGTGCAACTCATAGTGTCCATGGCTCTGTAGAAGAGTACAACTAGATCACAACAATTCTTTTCAACTGACAGGGGAAATTCAGCAATACATATTAAATGGTCAAAGCACTGATATTGTCACAGCAGAAAAAAAGAGAAATTATCTTAGCAATTCTACTTTGGACAGATTTCACATACTGAAGCCACTACAAGGCTGAAGATTACTTCAGGTGAGGAGATAACGGATGAATTTCATATGTAGGGGTGAAAAGAGAAATGTCTATCTTCAACGCAGGACTTAAAATAGCAGCTTGCGGAAAAATCAAAGACATGATTTGGGGGGCTCAAAGACTGGAAACATAGAGGTTTTATCATCAGTGACTAAAGAGAGAGGGGAAAAGACCTTTGAGAAAAAGGTCATGACTCACCCAGTAGTTCAAGAGGTGAGCCCAAGATTACCACTTGGACTGAAGGAGATTTTTAGGATGCAACAACAAGGAGGCAGGAGAAGGATTTGCATTTGTGGAACAAAAGAGAACCAAAGAGAAAGAACAGAGTTCTCAAAAGCTCCATTACACTTAGAAATCATTTTTCCCTTGCAAAAACTAAGTTTGAGTCTTTATTTTTAAAGATAACTGTGTTTTCCATTGTCCCAGAAGAGATTCTGCTTCTCACAAAATTGAGGCTGACAGAAATGCCTTTGTGCTGTATATTCCACCCAGTTTGCTCCCACTGAGACTTGTGAAGTCTGTGACACTGTGCAGTAGTCCCTTGTTTCACTGATGCAAATTTGAGGGGAGACAGCCAGCTCCAGCAGCTACAGGCACACAGCAGCAGTACCACAGCCCATGGCTGAAAGGAGCATGATTCTGTCGATACTCGAATCCAGCTGCTCGCACCTTGGGTTTCCTCATAAAGCTTGATGGCATCCAATGCGAGAGATACTTGAGAAAAACACTAAGAACAGAAAAGCTGTGAGGTTACCAAATCCTGACATGATGTATTACAATGGAACAGGGTAATTAAAAAGGGAAAAACAACTGGTACTTCTCAAAGAGCTCTTAACATTCAGAGCCTGGAAAACAGACTAACTTTAGCTACCAAAAAGAAAATCTTTTCAAAGTATATACTGCCCTCCTGTGTACAACTCGGTATTAAATCTAACAGCTGCAACCTACTTCAAAAACTAAAAATAATGTGGTCCTGTGGTGTCCCAGATAATGTAGAACAGTGGTAAAATCCTGGCACAAGGGAACAAATTGAAGAGACAGTTCAGACCAAGGCTGTCATCAGTGAGAAACTAATCACTACAATAGGCCTTCATCCATCTGTTATGAAGATCAGGCTGGATCCCTAGCATCAGAAGCCATGAGAACTGCAGAACTCCTCAAAGGCAAAAGGCAAAGCACCCTCAAGCTGCCTCTGAACCCCACCACAACCACAGACTGTCCACAAATGACTGACTGCTTTAACTAAAAGTAATTTCTTCCAATTAAAGCTTCTAACAATGGGAGTTTGGCACACTCCTGCTTAAATACTTACCTGTGCAGATATAATTTCTTTTTTGATTATTCTTGACACCTTCTTCAACAATTCTGTTCTTTTGGAAAAGAAAAAAAATCCAAGGATTTTAACTGTATTAGAAGAACTTCAGGTGTGAAAAATTAACTGTTTATTTCTGTTAAACAATGCTATGCTGTGCAGAACATATCCCACTCCACTAGCATACATCACTTCGCAGCATAATGTAAGTTTTACTCACCACTAAATACTTTCCTTCTGCTCTTTATTTTAGGTTGTCCTCTTCAGAGAAGCAGGTCCTCAAGCAACTGCAGAGCAAAACTGAGAGCAAATTCATAGCCACAGTGAAAGGTACACACTCTGCTTCCCGTTGCAAGTTGTACTTGCACTTGCATGCTCTAAACATTAAATTGCGAAAGTCTCTTAAGATCATAGTAGGGTCGATGTGAAAAATATTTGTCTTCAAGGCATACCATGGCTTCCTAACACAATTAAAAAAAATAAATTCAGGTAACTCAGTTACTATTTGCTAAAATCCAGCATAATCTTTATAAAAGCTAAGTAAAAACTTCAGGAGCTAAGTAGATGTGAGTAGCTAACTTCTCACAATGTTTACACTGCACAGTGAAGAAGAGCATTATTGCTGAAATAGATTCTTTATTTCCTGAAACATTCCAAAACAGCAGTATACACAGTTGTAATCAAATATTAGGTCATATGCCATTATAAGAAAGCATTGATTAGTGCAACTGGATTTTGTAAAAGATCTATCAAAAAGATTTATTTGCATTAAAACTCATTTTCCATAAGCAACTGTTAATAAAACATTACAATTTTATTCTTTGTAATAAAGTACTGAAAATCAACAGTAGTTTTAGAGATCACTGTACCTTTGTAAGTGCAATGTGATTTATGCTGCCATTTTAAATACAAAACACTATGACAATAAATTAACGATTCAACAGATGGTGATAGACCAACAAAACCATGCTGACTCAGCTGGATGGTAATTTCCAGTGAATGCTACCTTTTTTTTTTGTGCTTCTGCAACATAAATATACTGCTTTGTATTGCCAATGGTAAGATTTTTAAAGATATGTTCCTAGAGCTAAAAAAGTACATTACCCCAAAAATATTATTTATGGCACAGAAAAAGTTAAATCATCTCTGTAGTTCAAGGTTCAGGCAAGTTTAAATGAACTTAAGTATACAAAATAAAATGTACTGAAAACACTAGAAAAAAATTCAAGCACATACATATGTACCCCGAAATTCAAAACAAAATGCGTGATGCCTTTACAATGAATAAATTATCTCAGAACTGCAGTACAGCAAAGTTGCCCAAAAGCAAAATTTCCTAGTTCGTTCCAAGGAAATATTCTTGTATTTTGCACACATGTAGTACTTTCTTCAGTTCCAAATGCCAACACTGCCATTGTTAGTCTGGTAACAATGCAGCTGCTCAGGTAACTGATCAAGTGCAATATTTAGTGTTCGATAAGATGTTCATTTTTTAAAAATGACATGGCATTGTAGATGGTTAGAGATTAAGATCCTGGGGAAAATAATACTCTATGACCCTCCTTTTCCAAATCATTGTTACCCAGCCAGCTGGGTAATGAAATCCACATTTTGTGTTTTCCACTGTTGAGGGGCATCCTTCATCAGTAGCAGCCGTCTCTCCAGTTCCCATCCCGTATCGTGCTCAGTGATGACAGTGGCTTTGGAGGCTGAAGGAAACTGTATTAACCAAAGGACGGGGGGAAAAAAAAAGAAAATTAGATCATATTTCCTGTGAAAGACCAAAGTAAAAGATATCATTTATTTCTGCAGTGACAATGGCTTTGGGGCTTGCTTAGAGACATCCCTCTGGTATATTTCTGGCTACAAATTAATGCATATAATATAAAGATCTATGGTGAAATTAAAACCACTTCCAATAAGAAGAGCATTAAAAAATTTGTAAAAAATAATTGTCTGAATAATTGTAATCATGAATGAGATGCCTCTAAATGTAAGATTTGTTTTTTCAGGGCTAAAGACAGTAAAAATATTTTTTTGTCACTATGGGCAGCAAACTAATGGGAAACACTTCCCAAAATGCTATTGTGCTCAGCATGTTCCTGAAAAACCAGTTCATGAAACTACTGTGCAAGGAACGAAGAATTTTATCAGCTGAAGAATGGCACTGAGTTCTGCTCCAGACACTCTTACCTGTCACAAGACATGTGATGATATGTTTCCAAGCCACCAGTTCCAGCACTGCAACTCCTGACACCATCCCCTGGGTCCCCACCCTCACAGCAGGGCTGCATCTCTCACTCATCAACAAGGACTTCTAGAACACTTCCTGACCATCTTCCCTCCAGGTACTACTGAGGCAACTATTTCAAGTAAGACTAAAAAAAGGAAAAACCACCATCTGACTTTATCTAACTGCCAACTCACTGGTAACACTGAAGGCTCTATTTAATTTTCCACAACTATCATTTTGTCACACCCCAATTTGCTGAAAAAATGTGTTTCAATTTTGTGAAAACATTCATATAAAACTATTTCATATAAAAGCAGACCTCAAGCCTTGTTTTCACACTACTCTGCTTTTGTTATAAATTTGTTATAATAGTTACTGATGCCTCTTCGCCCTTTCAAATGCTTGGTGCTGTAAAAAGGCAGAGGTATCTTGTAAAACAGGCAGTCAATAAGTCAGTCATCAAAGCAGCTTCAACTCTCTGCTACAACTGCATTTGTAGTAGCAAAAACACTGCACTTGAGTAAAAATGTTGGTTAAAGTTAGATTCAGCCAAGCTGCTTTTGTGCAGCTCCACTTCAGTGCAGCATCATTTATCTTTGATATAAATCCAGTTACTTGAGACTAAGAACATAATCTGCCTCTGCTGTTTTCTGCAACTGCTGCTTTCATTTCCAGAGGAAAAAAGAAGAAAATGTGTTTAATAATCTTAAAAAAAAACCCAAAACAGAGAGGGAAAAAAAAAACTTACTAGCTAACTTGAAAGTAATTTTAATACTGCTATGTATCCAGAGGTGAATCTCTGCTACAGGGCACTGACAGAAAAATGTGCCAGCAGTGAAAACCATTTCAAACTAGCAAAAGCTGTCAGTATGACATCACGTTCTTTGACATAACAGGGTTTTGGAGGGGCCATAGTGCATTTCTACTTTTCCATCCCCAGCTGGATTGCAGTGACTGGCTCCAGTCCAAGGCAGCAGGAATAAGCAAGCCCTGGCTCCACAGGTATGCTTACATTCCTTCCACACTTGTGCCTGGTATCTGGCAGGATCCAGACCCTGAGCTGCTAATTGACTTTCTGACTTTAGCTGGTACTTGTCTCATCTCACTGTGGCCTTGTCTGGAAACTGGAGGTGTTGACTGACCCTGATCACCATCAACACTGCTCTAGGCTGGGCACTGCAGGGCAGCACAGCTGTCCCTGGTCACCCTGCCCTGAGGGCAGCTGCTCCCACTGCCCTTCACGCTGCATTAGGTTAAAACAGAGAACTGGAAGGTGAGGTCTGCAGGAAGCCTCGAGATTGCAGTCAGAAAGGGCTGAGAGGTGTGTGGATCCCTTTTGCTCAACAGGAGTAAAAAAAAAAGGTGCTGTCTGACTTCTAAGGATAAGAAGAGATGGATTACACCATCACAATTTCTTTATACTGCTTGAATTTATGCTGGTAAGGAGAAAATCAGTTAATACTTAGCCAAGTTATTTATCTTGATTATTATAATTTTATTATTAATTATTATATGTAATTTATTATTAGTAACTATTAAAAGCACTCTCCCGTGCAGTGTTTTATTCTATGCAGTAAATACTGAAGTTCCCTAATGCAATCCCAATCTAATGTGTCTAAGAACCAATTTTAAGTATCTAAAATACCAGTAACTGGGCTACTTAACAGTCTGGCCAAAGGTAGGAAGACAGATTTGCTCTGAGTGTGCACTTCTCTCTGAACATCTGATTTACTTAAAAAAACGAAAAATCTGTTCTATTTTTAATCAAGTCATGACTATAAACACTATTTAAGTTTGAAAGCTAGACTCTTAAAACTGACAATCAGAAATACTATTCATTAGAAAATACCACAGTGAAAAAAACCTGACAGCTAAGTTCCTTCCAAGTCTGTATGAACTGAAACCACTTGAATTTTTCCAAATGAATCAATAAAGTTTAACGAGGGTGTTCAAGAACTGTAGGCTGAGCTCCAGTCTGCCTGTGCTTTTCTAGTCCTATGAACTCTGCATTTCTACAGTGCAAAGACCATCCATCTTCAACAATCACTGCTTTGGCTCTGTGGCAACATAGGATACTGCGAGGGCATCATTTGAAGGAAAGGAGACAGGAGCACAGACATCCTGGACTATAAATAGCTTTGTTACAGATTTGAATCAGCTTCTTATAAAAATAGTATTGAGAGTACAGTGCCTCACTCTCCCACTGAAACCTTCTAATGTTGTTTTTCTTTAATATTGTCTGTTGTATGAGAAGTTACAAAATAGCAAGGCACTGGTCTTCAAGACCTAGAAAGGCTTCCTCACATGCTGCTATGAAAGATTTAAGAGCTCTGCAGAAGAACATGAAGTAGAGGAAAGGAGAAAGAAAAAAGGAAAGAAAACCCTTAACTATAAAGAAGTCTAACTGAAAGAGTTTCCAGCTGAGAGTAAAGAAGGTTGTAATATAAATCTCATGGTACAGTCTTCATCAAAGAAGGAACCTGACGGCTCTGTATCAAAGTTTCGCTGCAGTTGGTCAAAATCTGTTGCCAGTCACATCAGTGTAATCCCCCAGTAACTCAACCAAAGAGAGAATGTGAACAATTGAACTTATTCTGGATCTAGCCAGTATGTAGTGAAAAGTACAAAAATGATGAGAGCTGAACAGTGACAGTTCATCCAACAGAAAATGAGGTGGTCACACAGCAGGCCCTCACAAGAGGAGGGATGTGCGCAATGGGAAGAAATAGTTGGAGGAATTAGCACTAGTTGAGAGAAGTTTTTCCTTGAGAAGACTTAATTCCTATTAATTACAGAACATGCAGCTATAAGTTTAACTCCCAGCTATGATAAGGTAATTAAAATACAATCTTTTTCAGCAAGCCTATTTTATTGCTTGACCTAAAAATTAATTTGAAGAATTTAAATTTCTCTTTCTCTTTTTTTTTTTGGCATGTGAAAATTTGCATTTGTGTAACAGTACAATTTATTGCAACTATGTGATTCCCAGAGTGCCTACTGTCTGCCTACTGTCTCCCAGCTGAATTGAAAAGATGCTGGTTCAACCCAAGACTGTACTATCCAGGATATTTCCTTCTTCATGCTGTAATGGTACAACTTGCATTTTTGTTGCCAAAAATTACTACTGCCATTTACAACAAAAGGGACGCAGCTCTTTCTGTGTGAGCACTCTTAAGATTAGCTCATGCTGTGACACTGAAATAGCAGTAGGCACAAGTCTGGGAGAAGGTAAGCCTCATCAGTTAATGATTTAAGGTTT
This sequence comes from Alaudala cheleensis, assembly GCA_013398995.1. Classification (NCBI taxonomy): domain Eukaryota; kingdom Metazoa; phylum Chordata; class Aves; order Passeriformes; family Alaudidae; genus Alaudala; species Alaudala cheleensis. The sequence continues at coordinate 87,556 of VWYE01000748.1, read as the reverse complement.
GTGTTCATTTGGATTTCTTACTGACAGGTGGAAATCCATTCCTATTTACACGTGATTACACACTATCCATTATCAGAGTTTACTAGGGGCTACTAGGATGCATTGTCCATCACTATTTTTGGCAAGTAATTTTCACCACTTCAGTGACTCAGCACTGGGAGAAAGAAGCTTGTATTCTATAGTTCCATATTCAAGAGGTAACACCATTCCACAATTTAAGCCTAAGCCATCCACACAGAGACTGAGACCTGTTTATCTCTCACCTTCGAACTGGCTGTGCAATTTTACTTCTGGGAATGCCGCTCCCATTGACGGCCAGCGATGGTCTTGGAAGAGCACTGCGCCCTACAAGGCCTTGACCAGAAGTCTTGTTTGGCATGGGGATCCCAGTGTTGGAATACAGCTGTGAGTTGCTGGACATTGGAATGCTGCTACTATTACTGCTCCCTTGCACGGTTGGGCTTACATAGGCAGTAGCTTTGAGAGGCTGTCTGACAGACACTGGAAAATGTCCCACACTGTGAACTCGGTGCTGAAGCTGTCCTGGTGATGGAACTGTGAAGAGTGGTAGAAAATGAAGCAACAAGGTCAGTATATAAGACCAGGTAGTAATGCTCTTACAAATAAGATCAGGTAGCAATGCTCATTTCTAGAGAGATCTGAATAAGGATAAACACATCATTATACAATTTACTTGCTGATTACAAACTGCTGAAAAACCTCTTGAATCCAGTACTGTATCCAGTAACACCACACTGAACTAAAATATCCTGTTCCACCCCCATCCTGAAAAGAAATCCCAGGCCATATTCATCGTTCTTTCTCCCCTCAAAGAGATTAAATTAGCCATTACAGGCCCACTAAATCCACCTACGTACTTACAGTTTTAAACAGGAGAAACTGCAGAAGGTATAAATTAGTCACTGTTAGGTGATTTTGATTTTTGGGAGGTTGCTTGCAACAACCACAAGTTGTTCAAGCAGCATTGCATTAAAACATTATGAAGCATCACAGAAGTTTAAGCTTTATGCATAAAAACAATTAACAGGCTATAAAAGGTTTTGAATGTAACAGCATATTCCACAGCTGATGTTATGAAAACTCTCATTTCAAATCAGTGCTATGAGCTCCCAGAAGCTTTATATATAGATTTTCTACCCAATCCTGCCCTCTGGTGTACATCTAGCAGGCATCACTTTCCTAGGCCAATACCAAAAGCAAACTGTCAAAAGCCTGACGGATACAAATTAAGACACTAGAGTTAGAGCAATCCTTTTTCAAGTCTTTTTTTTCAAAGACATCTTCAAACCATTTGAAGACAGAAAGAATTGCAGGGGAGTGATTAAATTAAACTATACTGCCAATATAGTGTTATGGAACTCTTATAACACAGCTCCTGAAACACCCCAGGCACAGCCACTAACTATCAATGGTTTTTTCAAAATGTATTTCAGAAAAATAGAATTTTACACACACACATATGTAAGAGCATGAACACACAAAAAAATACTTATTTCTAAAATAATAAACAAAATTAAACTCTCAGTGCATGACCATGAAAAACCATGTGGGAACCTGAACTATTTCCATTCTCATATTCAAGCAGGGAAAAATACAACAAAATAAACCATCAGTCAAGAATATTTTCCATAAAAGAAGCAATTTAATTATTTTGAAGACATTTGTGACTTCTGCTCAAATTCAAAAGAAAACACCCACTGGGTAAGTTTTTGACAACTTCCTCCAAAATCTCACAGGAAATGGAGAGAGTAAGTTAAATCCCTTCTTCCCAAATTATTTATTTTTTTGTCTTGGCTTCTGCCTATGTCCAATGAAAATCACTTTTCCCATTTCCACTTGAGAACCTCAACCACTGTGCAAGAAATGATGGATTTGGACCTGGATCTATCTCGCTCACATTCAACATCAGTAATGCTTCTACTAGATCAATACTCCTTTCATCCCCTCATCATGAAGTCACATACATAATACCAATTACAGAGCAATTTTAATTCCCCCATTCAACAAGTATATCTGAGAATATAAACCTCTGTTTACTGCATTTCCTCAGAAGAAAGTAGTTCAACTTCAGTAGGAGAGAGGTAATGTATTTTAAGATAGTGTTTATACAGTGTACTATACAATCAGCATTGTATACATTACCAAGAAAAGCAGTTTTCAATTTTAGTATCAAAACTAAACATGTGAGCTTACATTAATTAATTGCATTTTTGGTGTTTCTACAATATTAGTATTTATTATTACTATTATTATTATTATTTCAGTTTTAATGCTGTACAAGATAAATGGGCAAAGAAAAAAAAAAAGTGAAGAAACTTTCAATAACAAGACTGGCAGAATTTGCTTTCCAAAATAGAAACACTGAAAATCCTGAGGTATATTGAAATCTGGTGCAAAAGAACAATTTGCTTTTAATTGCTCATATAACAAAGGATCAGTAACCAGGACGTGTATTCTACCACTTTATCGATCTCTTGCTCTCAGCCAAAGAACACAGGTACTTACTACTCGACTGAATCCTTGAAATCCCATTGCTGGCTCCATGCAAATTGGAGTCAAAGCTCTGACTGTTCCTCACAGTGGCAGGAGAAGCAGCAAAGGCAGCAGTACTGCTCATGGTGGGGGTGCTTGGCATCCGAGCGAGGTTAGGCATGCTTCTGCGGAGTTTGTCTGCAGCAAAAGAACACAACACCCATAGTCAGGTCAGAATTTCCAACAAACACAAGCAGCCTCAGTGTCACTTCTGTAGAAAATCAGAATTGTAAGAAAGTATTTCAACAGAAAGAGAGGTTTTGCTCTACCAGAAGAAAATGAATATGTTATTGACAGCCTTCAAATTGAACCATTATGACTACTGTAACAGCATGATTATTCGCAAGTAATTTTAAAGACACCAATAGGCAGTATATTTGCAGAACTGCAAGGATTTAAACAATAAATAATAATGAGTTTCATACAGATGTGTAAAGTAGGTCAGGCGAACCATGCCCTAAATGTGCCTGTTTCTTTGCAGCGAATACAAAAGCAAGTCTGCACTGGCAGTCAGACAGCTATTTACTCTGTGGATGTCTAAAGACAGGTGAGAAATTCATCCTAAGAGACTGAAGTCTTGCTTTCAGGTGTCATTAAGATGCTAAATAACTCCATTCAGAACCTAACCTTGTTAGCATGTTAAGTTTCCACAGGCAGCCCTGGGTTGATAGAAGAATTTTCGTATCTGGTGTTTTTCCCTCCTACCTCACTTGTGGTACCTGATTTGTTAGGCATTTTCCGAGTAGGTTTCTTCGTGGGGCTTTTCACAAAAAGAAAGCTGCAAACACCCCAAATGTTTTTGGGGCAGGCACAACAGCTAAGGCAAGTTGTCTAAGAGGTCAGAGGACATCTGCAATCCCACTCACACCAGTTCATCTGAAGAGAGAAACTGAAACCTTCCTGACATCTCAAGGTGGCTTTCCAACAACACCACCATGAGGTAATACGGGGAAACTCTTCTGGTCTCTTCTGCCGTCAGGCCAAAGGGAGATGACTCAGTTTTGTACAATCAGAAGGGACTGGGGAAAAGGCACAAACTGAAGGACCTGCTCCTGTGACATGACAGACTTCAGTAAAGCACCGCTGTGGGAAAACCATAGACATTTACTGTCATTGACAACATCACCAAGGTTTGCCTCTTGGCCAGGTTCAGAAGCACAAGTGCAGTGCCCTGCACAGGTGGCTGCATCATCCCCCAAAGCATGGCCAGCACAGAGGTCACCAGCTCCTGCTCCTGACAAAGGTTCCAACAGCTGGCAGGCTCTTACACTACAACAGACAGCAGGGGTGTGCTTGCTTGTCTTTTAACAGCAGCTAGGACTACTCCCTCCCACAGAGAGCAGGGCATTTCCAGAATCATGTTTTGGTTTTATGCATTGGAACTGCTGGCATGGCTTGACCTCCTGGCTCATACAAGGCAAGTTTGGTTCACAGAAACAGCAGATTTATTCAGAAATTTCTGTTGATCAGTCTACATAAATACACAACCTATTTAGCACCATCATTAACTCCTCTAATCCATAAAGCTTCTAACAGGTGAAAAGTAGTAAGACGTGACAGTACAGTTCTATCTATACAAGTTAACAGGAGTCACTGACAGAAACTTTACTATATGTGATGCCTACTTAACTTCAGCAACCTGTGTCACAGAAAGGCCGTATGTCCAGAAGGAAAAGGAAAAGTAAGGTTTGAATCCCTGGAAAGTAGAGTACAGTCAAATCCTAATAAAGAACTACTGTACAGACAATCTTTCACCAAAAGAGTCAGGATTGTGCTTCAGTGACTAATCACTGACAGTGGCAGACTGAAACTGTCAATAGTACAGCAACAAGCATTAGCAAGGGGATTACCACTGTGGTGCAGCCAGGTAGTAAGTATTAATATCAGTGATGTAACAATGATAAAACAGTTGCAGGCTTCCAAAACTGTCCTGGGAATGTAAACAATAGCACCCATATAGCTACTTTATGTATCTATTTCTAAAAATTCGAGAATTTTGCAAATTGAAGAGGGAACTGTCATCCTATGATGCAATCCTTGGGCAAGAGTGGCAAAAGAAGTAATGAATATGGGATGTCTGTAGCTGCAGTTAATTCTAGCCTACCCTTTCAAAGTCCTAGGTCCTGAAATCCTAATTCAACGTTACAAAACTTGGCAAAAAAAGGGTTTGAGCAGCAGGATGACAGTGGGGAAGACAGCACTGCATAAAACAGCTTTTCAAGTATAGTGTTGTATAGCAGAACTGTTTGGACTCTACATGCTCTTCCACTCAGGGACTGCACCAGCCACCCCAGGCATTATTTGAACTGTCCAGTGGGGGCAGCTACAATAGCAGAAAAATAGGTACAGAAGTAACTTGGATTTCCTTCATGTCTTAGGTAGCCATGTCTCTTGCCTCCTGTTCATTAGCCCCTTCTTGTTCCAGCAGTTTGCTCTGCTGCTGATTCATTCAATCCTCAGGCAGCAGATTCCTGCTGCACCTGCAAATTCTCATCCATCAAGCAGCTTCGTTAGTTCTTTGATGGGTCCTTGTGTCTGCTGAGATAAATGGCCCTGAAAAGCAATGAAAACAGCGGGTCAGTTTTGTGTTTGGGGAAAACCCAGAAATGTTCGCCTTGATGGCATTTTCCAGATTTCATCTCCTGGATGGTGCTTCCTCTTTCATCTCCTTCTTGAAGTTCTGTCACATGCTTCCAATTCCAGGAACAGTGGAAACAGTCTTACAGACATTTTGTTTGTAAATGAAACTATGGCTCTTGTGAGCTTAATATATGGAAGCAGAAGGTGGGAATAGTGTGATTTTAGTATTATTTCAGGCCACTAAGATGTGACTAGATAGGAACTTCCTGGAAATATATGAGAAGAAAACAAAAATATTTTTCCGAGCTGCTTTCCTTTCCTGACCTCTTTGCTCTCCTAAGACTGATGAGAAAATTAACAGAGAGAAGGACTAGAGATGTATTCTCAATTGAGAATTAATTTGCTCAAATAGTCCTGTTTGTGATGAACACTGGAATTTGCTACAGTTTCTGCTACCTCTTCTGCACTAATCTGGTTCCATGGTAAACCTAAAAAAAATTATCAGTTGTTTGCAGTTTGTTTTGGTAGAAAGATGTGTAACACCAGTAAGTGACTTCAAAGGACCTATACCTGTTCAAGAAATGACTGGATGTGGCACTTGGTGTCCTGGTCTAGTTGGCAAGGTGGTCATCTGTCAATGACTAGAGTTGGTGATCTCCAACAGCATCCATAGTTATTACTGTAACCCACTACAAGCCTGAACTACAATTTCGGCTGAAAAAAATACAGTGTTTAAGTAGAATGCAGCCATATAAAGCACCACAGGTGTATCTTCACCTTTCCCAGCCTTCTTTGAGATAAAATATCATGACCCGTAGACATTGTATTGTTGAGTTATTTGTACATGTGAAGAAAATTCCAGTATAGGTGTGGGGAGTTAATAATCGGTTCTTACCACCTTCTAAGAATAACTCATGCATATGCACACATGCTTGCCATGTCATGAGCTTTTTTTTGCCCTTTCATATATCTGCAGCAGACTTGCCTACTGCATGTTTACACTTTTCCCCACATGTGGCATCCATGCTGAATTAGCCTGTTGTCTCTACAGCACAAGAAAAGCTGGGAATTCTGAAATTCAGGATCCTATGCCCTCAACTAAGATGTACATGAAAAGGCCACACCTCAGCATAGACTGCATTTACTACTGCTAGAAACAGGTCAAGAGGCAGGAAAAAGTGTCCCTTCTTTGTCAAACATTCCACAAAATTACAGTGAGGACAATAGTTCACCTCACCCAGCTGCTTCAGTTCTGATTTTTTGCCAGGAAGTTCTTCCCCTGATGTTATTTCTTCTCTGAAGTCAGCTTGGGGTCAGTGGCCCAGCTTCTTTCTGGCAGGACACCAGAATAGGCAGCACCTGCTTTCTGTCTTCTGATCCCCACACCGTTGGTGGCCGTCCCTGTTCCACTGCTTCTTTTTTTTCCCCTTCCCTGACCTAGTACTATCACTGGCCAAAGATTAATTCCATGTAGCACGCAAACAGACCTTGTCCTCGGAGCAAAGCTGCCCCAGAAGAGGGGCACTCCTGGTGGGCTGCCAGATGGGGACTTCTGTAGCAATCCTTTGTCAGGATCATCTTCTATTTGCCAAAATGCCTCTTCCAATAAGGTTCTCCTTGCAAGGAGAGCTTAAGTTGACTCTACAGTGAAGTCTCTTAAAATACATTTATTCCTTCACAGTTATTCTCTGCGTTTGTCAATGTTTTATTTGAACAAAAGGACTCCCAAACCTCACCAAAAGCATAGAAGTGTGATACAATGAATCAGAATTATTAGTGTTTCAGAGAAATCTGTATCACTGTTTGAGCTACACTAGCAGTTTCTCACACATATTTAAATCTTCACACAAATCCTGCAAATTCAGTTCTACCTTATCTGTATTGTATACACAAATAGGCTGGGGTAAAACCATAAGGAAAAAGCCAGTGCTTCTTAATTTTAAATATTATGTTCTGAATGTAGACATTCAGAGTGTGTTCTGAAATCCTTATTAAACTTGTAGACTCTATTACAGCTTCTCTTGTAGATTCTATTACAACTTCATTTTATAGGATTAATTTCTCTTCCTGATTTCTGAAGACTTGAGATGAGTATCAGCGTTGTATTTGTCACAGTTATAGCATTTATAACATCCCAAATACACCAGGGTCTTTTTACTGGTCTGTGGGATCACAAGCTGATACAACTGAGAAATTAGTGTGTAAAAACACAAATACAGATTAAAGCAAGTCCTTCAGTTAAGTGAGCAATACCATTCTCAATAACGTCAATACCTACATTTTATTCAAAATTATTACTTCATCTCATCCTGGCTTCACATGCATATGTCTCCTGTCCCAGTTAGAGCCAATTAAAGATTGTTCCATTGCCTTCCATGAGTTCTCCCACTGATCACTGTCCTCAATATAATCCAGAGGTAGCAAAATAAGATTATTTGACTCCTTTTCAGTAATGAAGTCTGCAACCATTTCCTAGAGAAACTTTTTCCTTTCTTACTGAGCAAGAGAGGTAATGAGCAGAAACCACTTCATGAGTCAATGCTGAGTCCATATCTAAACACAAGGCACCAATGCTCTTCTATGTCTGCCTGGAGTTTGCTTAAAAACCCAAATAACAAACAGAAACCACAATTGCAGGTTTTAAAATGAGGCAACTGCCAATGATGTCCATAATATTTCTGAAGTGTACGTGAGAAAGTTACTCTTAAGTAGTAATTTCTAGACACAAAAGTGTGAAGTTTTTCAAGTGAATGGTATCTGTGGCCTGTTTATGAAGGTATATGCCAAGCTAAAGCAACTTAAAAAGCAACATGAAAAGGTAATAGAAAACACACATTAAGATTAACCAGATGGAATGCATTGCTACTCCATGAACTATGTCTTTTTCATCCACCCCTTCTTACTGTATTATTATGAACTCCTTTACCTGGAATAATTTGTCCAAAATACAAAGTTTCCAATTTTCACATATTATAGAAATGGACACTTTAAAATGCACATAAAATAAGTAGCACCAGGAAGAGACCAGACACCCGGTGCACAAGTCAGTGCCTATGTGAAGGTACCTCATGGCACCCCACAGATACTGGGCTGTTTATGGAATCTAAACAGGCCTGATACAGGGTGATGGAAAGACAGCGTGCATCAAAGTACCTCATCTCACATAGCTTTATCCAGGCAGCTGAATTAGGCCCTTCATACACAGGAGGGCACTCACATCTCAGCATTTAAATGTAGGTGCTTCTCATCAGGCAACCAGTATTATACTCCTAAAAGAATTATTTAAGTTTTCCAGGTTTATCACATGATCACCATATTTTTCAAATGCAGGTAATTAAGTACCTCGACTAAAGGACCATGCCAAACAAACACCACCAAAAGCTAGTAGGGCAGCATTCCTTAAACTATTTGCCTAAAGGCAAAAATTTGTAATTAAGCTAAAGGTGTTGACTAATTTAGAAGAAATATTGTGTCAAAGCTGACACTGGGCTTTTTACCCCAGACTGAGTGTCAAAATTCAACAGTTACTTGCTGCTTACTCTTCTTTTATGAAAAGCTCTGTGAATGCCCAGATGAAGCAGAGACCAGACCCTTGACTGCACTTACAGGAATGTAAGTGATCTCTTTGGGGGAAGACAAAGGAATAAAGATTTTGGAAGGCTGTTGGTATAGCCAAGAGTAGCACAGCATGCGTTATGTGTGACCTAATTATTAATTATGGATCATGCTTTCCACATACACTGAAGGCAGAAACTAAAGGTTCAGTTCTTCCATCTTCCATACCCTTCCTTCTCAATTGCTCTTATAAACTAACAGTGTGGAACACACCATTCATCACAGAGAGCTTCTGAAAAATTCTTTTTTTGCAGTCTAACTCCATTTCAATGTGTAGGAATTCTTGAGAAACAATGATGCCAAGATGGTAAGCGCTGATGAGAAGATGTAGTAATATTATGCAGACATACTCAGTACAGTGAAAACCTGACTCCTTATCACCTTGTCTGCCAGAAGAACACAGTCAAAGTAAAATGTTTCTCACAATCAGTATCTGCCACTTACATGGATCAGACCTGTATGCATTAGAGGCTGAAGGTGTATAAGCTGACGAGATAATTCCCTTCTAAAGACAGTGGTACTGACTATTATAGCACTTTTTGTCATTCCTGCGCACAGGTAACTGAAGTCACATATCCAGCTTCTAGGTTATGCCAGACACATTATCCATCACCTCAAGGTTCTTGAGAAAAAAGTCAACCAGGTGATAAAACTGGTGGTCTTTTACATATATACAAATCATAGTAAACAAACTAGGACACTAATGTTTTTAGTGCCTTAAAGGTTTCCATGCCTTCCCATGCAGGAAATCCAATGCTTAAGTTCCACTGACATGGAACATGAAAAAAAAAATTCAAAACACATTTGGGAGCCACATAAAAACATGGCAGCAACACATCATTCTCTTATTCCTGAACAAATAACTCCCAACATTTCTGCAAGCCCAGCAATGCTGTCCCACTCCTGTACCTCCCCGACAAGAGAAGTAACATTAAAATTAATATGGCACAAATGCTGTACCAACAGACACCCACGCTGCTCTACCCTCTGTTAACATCACCCCTCCTTCTACATTGCCACTTGTCAATTATGTTTCCATGCCATCGCATACTTTGAATAGAAGTGGTTTGGGCACCAACCTGTCATGTCTTGTTTGTCAGAAAAGCAACATGCATACCTTTAGCACCATAAATAGCAACTATATGTTGTTTTGAACAACACATTTATTTTCTTGCCCAAGGGTGAGCTGTAACCTGTAACGTTACAAACAAGACCCTGGCTGGAAATGAACTGTTTAGAATTAAACGGAGGGAAAAGACTGAAGGTATAGGAAAGTAAAATGCAGCAGAAAGAAGAAAATTTGGATTATAATAAGGAAAGAAAAGAAGTTAACAGCAAAAATTGAGGGAAACTTAAATCATGAGTAAGCACTAAGAGACACATCTTCCAGATTATGAAATACATTTTAAATGCAGTGCAAAAACACAGCAGTATCTCAGGATAGTTTGAGTGTGACATTATTTCCAACTACTTCAACTATCAGCCCTATTAGACCAGGAATAGAAGCAAGGTGCCATAAGCACTTGGCACAGCTGCATTAACAGCAAACTCAAGAAAGAAAATTAGTATCTCAAAACCTGGACATGTATTTTACTGCATCCATAATGTACATGTGGTACATCAAGCCTGAAAGCCCCAGAGGTTCTTCTAACCAACTATTAGCACCTGCTAAAACATGCTCTTCTTTGATTTTTGTTTCTTCCTTCACTTGTGGTCATCTTTGCAGCATTTTAAAACAGACTAAACGACAACTTTCACAACCAGGTCACAGTTTACATTTTGTAGAAAACTGCTTGACAATAACATCCCTTAATCATTTAAGCAGGCTTAAATTATTTGTCACAATTTATGTACAATTCATCTTTAAAATGGCACTGGCACTTGGCAGAGGAAAGACCACTTCTCAGGAAAGCATGCAACCCACCTCCATTAATCCTATTTGGTTGCTGCTCTGGAGTTTGGGCTTGAGGAGAGTAGAAGGGCTGCTGATAAGTATTTGTAGGGAATTGTGGGGAAGTAGGGCTCCTCCTGCAGTCCCGGATACTGGAGAAAGTCTGTGAGTGAGGAATCCCTCTCTGGAAGGGGGAGCAGCGAGTCAGGCGTGGCTGCGGAGGTGGAAGATGGTCAAACTCCTCCTCATCCTCAAGACTATAGCGGTCATATTCCTGGTCACTGCATGTCCCTTTTTTTCCCGCATTCAGAGAAACACTGGAAGTGTGCCTTGACACAGATGCTGAAGTTGAAGCATAATCTTGCCTAAGGCCTGTGAATTCCAAGAGGAGGATGATTCAGCTTCTGCTAAGTGATTAACTCCTAATATGCACTTCAATCTTGAAAACTACACAGGTAAGTAGACAGAATTTTACAGCAAGAATCGAATTCAAAATGTAATCAGGTGGAGATCTGATGTAGGATTCATTTTATCTACCTTTCAGGCATCTAAGCCTGAATTCTTTCCCTCAAAATTTTCTTTAATAAAATATTAAAAAAGAATACAGGAGTCTCCAAAAGATGTCTTAGATGCCTTCCTTAAGAGGAACCACTCTCAGGAGGCATCTATGTCTCTGCCAATAAAGACTACATGAGTACTAAGTTTTTAACTTCTCAATACTCTTAATTAGAGAAATTACACCAACATTTGTTTTCCAACCTACTGCTATTGAACTTTTGTATTCATGCAACAAATATATTTACAATGACATTTCTTAAACTTTTACAACCCATCTAAAACTTCTGTCTCTCCAACCTGCCTGAATTAAGGGTTAGTTCCTGATAGCATCCAGTCTCATGGACAAGGCTTAGTGGTAACACAGCTGTACTCTACACAGGTACAAAATCCTACCACCCTCTTCTCAAAATACCACATTTTGAAAACCATCTCACTATAAGCACTATCCTTTAAGACCCTGTTGGTTTCAGGTCAAGTGAGAAGGAAACATTGCACATCCCTCCCTTCTCCAGATGCACAGTAACCAAGGAAAAAACATTCTAGGAGCCAAGTAACTGACACTAGCTGCAGATAACTACCTTCTTAGACTTAGAAGGGCCCTAATTTTTAACAGATGTCTTTGCTTCATAATGGAAACTTCTCAATGTGCTTCCTCTCCTCCTCCTCAAGTGGGAGTTTCTATTTGTGGCTGTGAAGAGAGCGTGCCTGTGTGCACGTATGGAACTACCACTTTCCACGGGATTAAGTGGTCAACAACTGTCACGTGCTCAAACATTCTCCACCAGCTGCTACTACAAGGATGAGATGCAATCAATTGCACCTGACACAGATTTGAAGAAAAACCAGCATTTTTCTTTCCAGTCTGCTAGTGCCCTGATTCCTTAAAGACCTAAGTACCTCAAGTATTTTTTGAGCCTCACTCTGAAGGAGATGAGCACAGCTGTCATTAAAGTAATGCAATCCTTTGTAACTTTGACAGTCATAACTTCTTTTCATTTTAAAATTAGAACTGTTGTAAATGTCTCTGCTGAACACGAAGCTAAGTGCCACCAGATATTCAGCAAGTTCTCCTGCTGACAAGTGATCATTCTGCCTGCTCAGTCTAGTGGCTTCATCCAGATCACAGCTCTGATTTTTTCTTCCCATTTTATTATTTTGTTATATACAATCACTTATTACTTGGCATTTTCATTCAGACCCCATCTATGAATTTCTCTTGGTTTTTATCTCATCGCTTCCTCCTTGGTATCCCGCTTGGAACTAACAGGAGATGTAGGAGAAATACTCCACTTACTGTCTCCATGACCTCGAAGTCAAATGCCCTTTATTTGTTAATAAAGACATTTTACAAAAATTACTATTAAGCCAAACTATAATCTATGTCAAAGAAGACTCTAGGCTCAGATTCTTGCATTTGTGCAATTACTAGTTTTAAACCTAGATATTAAAGGCCCCAATTCAGTATTTAAGGGGGATTTCATTTCCAAACTCATCTGAAAAAAATAAGAAAATTGAAGTGGAGGCAAAGAAGGCCAAGAGATCTTATTTTTATGTTTCTCATGAAATGCATGCATGAGAAAAATGCTGTGGCATCTTCCCTCTCCAGAAATAAAATTATTTCATTTAATATTCAGAAAAATACGAACATCAAATTTTGAAAGATCCAGTAGCAGTTCAGATTAACCTGAACCCAACAACATGCACACCTTCTCCATGCAGGTGAAGACTACTTCCAGCTGCCACTCAAGAGGCAACACCATTTAAAATGTATCTACTTGATTGAGACCAGACTGGAGCAGTTCTAACTGGTATGGGAAATCTTCCTCAGGCTGTTATGAAAACCAAAAAAGTGCCACCTACTCTCCTCCTGAAGACGAGCCATGATCTGAACATCAGTGAGGTCCTGCAGCTTGTATCCCATGGAGATGGAATCATCTTCCAGCTCTGAAGTGCTCAGTTCACTGTCTATTGATGACTGTGGACTCAAAGGGGAACTCCTAGAAATGTACCCTATATAAGAAAACATACACTTTAGGCTACAAGTATGTCTAGCCACCTTCATTCAGAATCATCTGCTCTTTACATTACAGTAGCTTAAAACATTTTCTTAGAACATAAAAACTTTCAGAAGTGTAGTTCAATTCACTAACAATTAGCAAAGAGCTTTGATATTCATGAGAAATAGTAAGTGTAGGAATGGATCAGCTTGTTCCCAAAATAGCATTGCATAGCCCAGACAATGAGTAATTTACCCAATACTGTTCTGATACAGCTCAGATCAGTGTAGTCTAACCAACACCTGTGTTTGCATCTCTCTTATGGGACTGTGGTTCTCCCTACCTTGTTTTGAAAAGCCAGTGGATATGTGTCACTGACTTCTGCTCAGTATCCAAATGCTGCATCAGAGCCATTTAACTGAATTTTACAATTCTTTTTATTCATTTGTCTACAATTATCATATAAATCAATCACAGTAACAATAAAGGTTAAACATTATGCAATAGAGAGAACATTGCTTCCTTCACAGCGCTACCTTTTCAAAAGGCCCTGGATTCTACCTTTTCCCAGCATTTGACAGTAAAATATAAACTAATTTGCAATTAGTTGCATGAGCTAGTTGTTGTCCAACTTGTAAGAAAAATCCCATCAAATAAAACAGTAAATAATTTCCCAATATCCTCTGGACCACCACAGACCCACATCCTATAGAGAAAGAACTGCTGTGACTAGAGCTCACCAGCTGCGCTTGTACCACAGGTGCGCTTGCATCCTCTAGCACTGCTGAAAACAGACACCTAAAATCCATCCCAAATTCAGCTAATTTCCAATAATATCTCCAAAAGAAAAGGACAGGCAGGGTATTACTTTGCTTTGGAAGGGTTGTATGGAGTAAACGTGTTTGCTTTCTTAAATGTGCAAGTTACAGCAGTCCCTGAGGTTCTGCGGAAGTAGTAATGGCTGTGCTCTTTTGGAGCAGCAGAGGGAAGCTAGACAAGGTACCTGAGGGTATCTCAAATAGCATCAGTTCATTTAGGCTTCATCCCATGGAATAGGAAAGACATTTCACTCGCAAGCAGCTACAGCAGGTGCTCTGTCTGGAGCAGTTTCTCACCCATAGCACCTATATCCCATAAAAAAGGGCTTTCTGCAGCGATTTCATGCATTGTAAGGAACACTGCACACAGATTAGTGTGACACTGATCATCAGCCCTTCCTCAGCCCATGCCTGCTCCTGCCAGCAATAAAATGCTAATGCCTCTCCCCCAGAAGATTATTTTCCCCACGGCCACTGCAGTTGAAGAGAAGTCACGAATACAAACTGACTCCTGGTATCTGTAGTGAAGAAGGAAAATATGAATCCTTGTAATTTACAGACCACAGAAAGTTTTCAATTTTCCTAGAACTTGAGTGTTCCCTGAAAGTCAGTGTAAACATAAAATAAATCTTGAACATTAGCAACAACAGCAGCTTGAAAACAGGCATAATTATGCCAGCTCTTATTATAAATTCTCACTGCAATTTCATTACGCAGTACATATGTTTCTGTGGACACAAGGAAAGGACACTGTGGGGCAGAAATTAACAACAAAGCTGGGTATTGTTTAAGCTGACACAGTCACAACTATACTACTGGGTAAATCATTAGTGGTATTTACTAGCATCACTTTTCTGTAACATGCTGCATAACATCTGCGGTTAACAGCAAATTTTAGGCCATTAAAAAACAGAACAACAATTTCCCTCTGAGATGTGAGTTCATATACAATCAGCCAAGAAGAGCACTGCTGTTAAATGCTAGCAGGATTAGATTAAATCAAGCACTTTTGTAAGCACTGTAAATCAATAAAAAGATAAGCATTACCTGTCCGTTCAGGTGTTAGTATTGTTTTACTGGAAGTTTTAGAGAAGCTGGGACTATTACAGCCATTGGTATATGGGGTGAGTCTTGCAACAGGACTATAGGGAAAAGCCAGGGAGACAGGTGTAGAGAAGAGGTTCCGCCATCGACTAGCTGTTACGGATGCAAGGGAGGAGAGGGAAAAAACAAGATTTACAGTTATTAATAGAACAGTACTGTCAGAGAGAAAAATCATCTCATCTTAATCTGCTCATCATACATTTTTTACTTATGACAAGAGGAAAATAATGGTGAAAATTCAGCAGCAAATCCAACAATCAGCACAGTCTTCTGCATGTAAAAGTGAGCTCTAAAAGGTTTTCTAGCAAATATATCTATTGATTATATTTTACATATACACCTTTTTGGTAAATATTCACCACATACATCACTGCATAACCAACACACAAATAGCAGAGGAAGTAAAAACTGCTAGTCAGCAGAGAAACGAAAATGAAATTTATAGTGTTCTTCAAGGAATTGTTCAAGGCAATTAATCATCACACAATTGAATTAGCAGCTAAATTATCACTTATGGGAGTTCAGAGACAGAGCAGTTAAAGACGCTTAACCATCAAGTGCTAAACACAACTGTAATCCTGTATCAAGCTTTTTAACTACCATATTTTCCCTTCTCTTTTTGTATCATCAAATTCCTGATTACACAAGCACAATTTTTTTTTTTCACCGTTTCTGGAATAAAAGAACAAGGCATCCCTTTTTCTACACATTGTTTACAGAAAGCTTGCAAAGCATCTGGTCTTCTAAGCAATATCACAAAGTGCTCAAAGAAGGCAAAGATAAAGGCTTATTTCATCTACATTTATTTAATTTACATTTTCTTAGTCACCCAGTAAAAGTATTAATATAACTGTCCTCTGTTTTATCTATTTTTTCACATCTTGAAAAAGTAAAATAAACAACGTTCACATGCTCTTCCAAAAATAAGTAAATATTAGTAATAAAATTGTTTTAAGAAAAAGGAAGATTTTAAAAAATATAAATTTCAGAGGACTCATACAGATACAAGGAAAGGTGTAAAAACATATGATGGGATTTCCTTTTTTTTAATAGAATCTATTTTCTACTCATAGATGTTATGTACAGTGATACAAGAGGGGGAGCCAGGAACATACTTATACCTAGCTTTGAAATCACTGGCATAACCTCAGTGCTTAGCAGGTGTTCTTTGCAGTGTCAGATGCCACAAACTGGTTTTCAAAACCAGAAGGACCCAAAAGTCCTCAAAAGCCATTGCATGGCTACTTAATATGACAATCTGTGTTATTTGGACTTGTTCATCTGGTCATTTTACACACTAACAGCCATTCAAATAATACTCAAGGTTTCTGTTTTCAAACCTCCCTATCACCAAAATTATTTAGCAGGACATACAAACTCTATTCCTCCTTCTTGCTAACATAACTCCAATTAGCCATGGAAAGATGTCTTGGTGGGCTGTCAATCACATCCTCACAACCTTTTGGAATAATCAGTTTGTCACCAATCCAAACGGTGCCATTTCTCCTCCTATTCCTTTTTGATTGACCTACTTAAATGTATCTATCCTAGGTTTTTAAATAGTAAAAGCTTTTTCAACTCTTCCCACAAGTGCTACTAAGCTTAGAGTGAAGGCAACTGCCTGGTTCCAGCAGAGGCACGAAGC
This sequence comes from Alaudala cheleensis, assembly GCA_013398995.1. Taxonomy (NCBI): domain Eukaryota; kingdom Metazoa; phylum Chordata; class Aves; order Passeriformes; family Alaudidae; genus Alaudala; species Alaudala cheleensis. Next base: position 70,795 of record VWYE01000748.1, on the reverse strand, counting down.
AGTCTGCTGGGGACAGAGACTACCTGCAGGGCTCGGGCTCTGAGGAAGGTAGCTAAGTACACATTAGTAATATATAAAAATTCAAACTGTCTTCTTTGCTTTCCCTTCATCAAACAATTACTGCAATTCTCTCATTTTTGGTGATTCTAGTTCCTTCAAGCTAAAGAAACCCAAAGTTCTGAGATCTTTAAAGGCAGCATCAGGACCACTTTCAGGAAATTGCTTCATGCCAAGCCACACAACACAGACTTCCCAGCTGGACTGTTTGTTCTCAACATTCAAAAACATCATCAGTCCTAAAGTGAAGCATTCAAGTGTCTCAGGACAAAAAGGAGAGCAAACACAGATGAAATAACTCCACAAAGTAGCAATTAATGTGAGTCCCTGGGGATGAGGTTAATTCACAAGGTGTTAATAACAGCAAACTGATCTGAGGCATTCACTGGAAGAAATCCATACAGTAAGAGCAGATCTCAGTATCACATCCACAGCTAATGTCTGTCATTTCCACCAGGAACCATCAATAAGAGCAAAGGATAACAGTTCCTTGTGATTTCATTTCCCTGCCTAGCACAAGCTACTGCTTTGTAGCAGCCTGATCATTTGCCAGGCCAATTAGCTGCCAGCATGTTCTCAGCCCCAGATGTGGTTGGGCATACAGCATAAATAAACATCATTCACTACCCTCTACAATAACCACTGTGAACTCGCCCACTGAGCACAAGGCAATAGTTATCATGACTCTGAAAGCAAGAACCCACACCAAGAATATAATTAGTATTTATGGCCAACCAGACTTCAAACTCCTCTTTCAAATAGCATGTGTTCTCAGGGAAAGATAGATGGATGGATGAGGCCAAGAAGCTCTATCTACACTAACCTCTATATGACTAAATCTCTAGGGATACCAATGTAAAATATTCCCAATTCTACAAACTTCTGCCACTGTGCCTAAAACAAAACTTTCTAGTTTAAGCATCAGGAAATGATGGATACGTTTTAGGCATATGAGTAAAGCCACTGTTTAGGATCAAATATAGAAAACAGCTTTCATCAGGTTTCAAAAGGAAATATCAACGTACATATTGAGCACTTTATTATACTAACAAAGACAGCAAAATTAGACTAGCTGAAGTCTTGTGCTAATGCCAAAGCCACTAAAAAGGTACATACAGACTGCTACAACCACGCAGGCAAACGTGCAAATTCATATAAAATCTGTAAAATCCCAAAACTGTGCAATGGATAGTCATTTTAGAACACTTTGTTTGCTCCAAACTAAACGTGAGAATGTCCTAGTTAGTATGATAAGCACCACTCTGCTTTTCATGGATGAGACAATGTTGTTAAGACCTTTATTTTAAGTTTAAAACCCCAGCTGTTCAGCTCTGAATTCTACAGTATTTGTAGCTTCTTCTTAAAGCCCCAATGCCAGGTACCTGTCGATGAAGTAAGATGATCAGGTACCCCATAAAAACAAAATAAGTTTCTAATCTTTGCAGTTGAATAGAAACATATATAATCCTGCTCTGGGCAACTTATACTGAAGATGCACTGAAGGAAGGAGGAGATTCAACCATGAAAAAGAAAGCAGAGGCATCTAAAACAACAATCAAGAGAAAAGAAGCTAAAAAAATCCATTCCATTTACTGACATCAAAGAGGTAAACACTTTCAGCTGGACTTCTTGAAGCATAAAAGTGGTGGAATGAACACTGCAACATAATAAGCATAAATTGTCATCTTAAGTCTACAGTTATTAGATGTGTCTAACTTTTTGGGTATGATTTCCTTGATTTTATTAAATTCGTAGTAACTAGACTGCTGACAATGCACTGTGCTACACAGTACCTACTCTAATGTTAGAAAAAGTATTCTCAAACTGACCACGAAAGGAAGCAACTAAAACCTTTCCTTTAAAAAATAAAATCACCAACAAGTAAGACTGCTCATACTTTTAAAATATTTACTAACAGAACTGAAGGTTTAAAAAAATTAATTAACCTTATTTTTACAACATCCCTTGAGATACCAAAATACTAAAACAGATGAAAATAGTAACTCATATAGGAAAATATGAGCAACTAATGAAGAAAGAAAAATATTCACCATACTGACTCCTGTGAATAACCAGTATTTAATAAGAACTGTTGCAAAATTTCACATGAAAGCCTGAACGAGTGAACATCCACAGAATTGCAGCGCTCAAAAGGAACTGCACACCCTGCAAAAACCACAGGATTCTGTACCATCTTTAAAGCAATTCCCTTCCAAAAACTAATTCCTCATTTAAGCTACGTAAGGTAAAATAAAATCCTAAACATATACAGAAGCATGTTTTTGAAAGGGAAAATGAAATTTGCTCTTTAAATTAATGTGAATGTTCATCAGCTGGAACACAAGGTAATACCAGGTAGAGATCCTCATTATGTTGTTTTAGCTATGAGGGTGAACATTGGTGTGAAGAGGGACACAGGTCCTCTACTTGAGGCATCAGATACACCTAGAACATCATACGTGATATATCTAGGACATGTGGGTGACCAAGCACTGGAACAGGTTGCCCAGAGAGGTTGTGGAGTCTCCCTCACCGGAGATACTTAAAAGCCATATGGACACAACCTTGTGCAATGTGTCATAGTATGGCCCGACCTGAGCACAAAGGTTGGTCCAGATGACCCACTGTGGTTCCTTCCAGCTTGACCCATTCTGTGATTCTGTGGCCATATTAGCTAAGGCTATAAGACTTTCCAAGAAACCAGTCAAGTACATGCACATTTTAAACAACTTTCCATTTTCATAACTCCATTATGAAACTCAGTGAGCTCAGTTTGCCAGAACAAGAATTTACTTTCACTCTAAGCAACACAAACAAACAAATTTTTTTGCTGTAAAGACAGAAAACAATAAAATCATATCTATCAGAGTTGTAGTACTGACTAAACATGCTAAATTATACAAGGCATTATCTGGCTTGTTTATCCACTCAATTAGCTTAACTTTTGTATAGGCCTCCAGGCAAAGTCAAAAATACTTTTTAAGCTCAAGCTTAAAACAAATTCTATTGCAGACATTAAGACATTTGGATATGGGTTCTAATTACACAGCCTGAACAAAATCCTCTTTTGAGCCAGCACTGGAGGAACATTTACAATAGTGTCAATCCACAGTACCACAAATAATTTCCTGCCAACTCAGTTTCTTTAGAGCAGAAAACCCAAACCACTTCCCTGGTGTATTCTGCATATGTGTGGTTGCACAGCAGCCACACTTAAAAGAAAAATATCTCTTATGGGAATAAAATACAGAAAACTACATGGAAAACAGAAACCTTTAGCTGATCACAGAAGAAAACTGGGAGTACTAGAAGGGAATTCAAAACCTTCTCTTTACCATAGATAAGTATGCCTATGCCAGCCAAGAGGCATCCCCTCAGGGAGGCATACCCAATATCTCTCTACCAAAGACAAGGTATTTAACCTTCACTTTTGGTCCCTGTAAAAAAAAGCAATTCAGAATTTGAAAACTACTCTTGCAGTCAGATGTACATCTGGGAATCACTATGTGTCTAACATGACTGAAAAGACAGCAGACAACGTGAAGATATTCCCCACTGCTCACTGGTGAGTGCTGCTATTGGGACACTGGCTCAAGAAGCAGCACAGGGGCTCTCACTACTCAGCAGCCTGTAGAGATTTACGGGAGTTGCTCGGAAACCCAGAGTTCCTGTAAGCACTCAAAGCCATACAAGGTAGAAGACAGGTGCTAGATACTCACCAGGAACCAACACTGTTGGCCCTATCCGATAAGAGGACTTCAGAAAGCCAAGCTTTCAAAGAAGCAGAATCTGTATTTCAAGTACTTTAACAGCTCCTGAACACACAGACCTTGGAAGTATGTGCAATCCTTTGGTCTCTTTCACAGAGTGAGGCATTCAGCTTCTGTGCTCAGAAGGATGGTAACACCTTCCACAGTTTATCAAAACACGGTGCAATTTCCTTTGCCATTTTAAGTCCTAAAAATCGTCAGTTTATTATTTACAAGACTGTAAAACCTGGGCTTAAGACAGCAATGTTTTCAGTTCTAAAAACCTAAAGAGTAAAGAGCCTAGAGTCATACCTGTAAAATTTGGAAGTTAGTTGGGGGCATGTCCATTTTCCCATCTCATTGAATGTTACACAGGAAACTTCTTGACTTTTCAAGCAGGACACTCTTAGCTGCAGCCTCCCACAGCCATCAGCTTTGGTCATCACATCAGCTTACTCCAGTTTGATTTCCTAACCACAGCTGTAGCTCAGTCAGCTATCCTACTAGAGGCAGAAACTTTGCCATCAGGCACAGTCACACCCCATATGCTTAATGCACATTTGCAGGCACACTGAAACTGTCGCTGTCCAAAACTATTTCACTTGCCCTGTCACACAGAGCTCACAAAATGCTTGAGGCTTGTCTCTCATTTCTGTCTGTTGATTTCTCCATCACGAGAGGGAGAGCACCCCTCATTCCCAACTGCAATGAGAACAGAAACTTCCCAAGTATAGACTGTACAAAGGGACTCCTTTCAAGAGTCAGAAGAATTGAGGGGTAGGGGTGAAGTTTTAAGATTTAGTTTTATTTCTCATTATTGTGCTCTGATTTGACTGGTAATAAACTAAATCTTTCCCCAAGTTGAGTCGGGTTTGCCCATGACACTAACTGCTGACTGATCTCTCCCTGCCCTCCTCATCTTGACCCACGATCATTTCATTAAATTCTCTCTCCCCTTTGCAGTTGAGGATGGGAATAATAACATAGTTTTGCTGTGCACCTGGTGTCTAGCTGGGGCAGTGCATCACATGGACAAACAGCTATAAATTAGGAGGAGCTGAAAAATACTGAAGAGTATCCACTTGCCTCTAAGCCTAGGAAAATTGAAAAGCAACTTTAACACTATGTGAGAACTTTTGTTTTAAAAATATGAGAAAACTGGAAGTACCTGAAAAGTTTGTTTCCCAGTTCATTCACATGAAGCACACCCTTTTTTGAAAAATTGTATCAAAAAGATCTAGTATTAGCATAGAATGATAAAGCAGTTCAGCTAGTATGTACTGGTATGAAAGTGCTTGATATATAGAGCTAAAGCATATACCTGAAGAGCTGCCCCAGAAAAAACAGCACAGACCTCTTTTCAAGGTGGAATCAGAAAGCTCATCTAAATTGTAGCACTTCCTGTAACTTTCAGGTAGCACAGCAAGCAATGCAATCATCAGTGGTGTCTGGCATACTGCTATTGGTTACAAAAATGTAAATCTAAGATTCAGGACTAACACTTAGCATGGCGTAGTCCAGTTGTGCCAATGATTACCTATCAGTGTGAGCAGGGAAGTTTCAAAGGTAAATGTACAACTACTCCAGTTCCATGTATTCCAGGGAATGCATGAAAATTGTTTTTGTACACACTGAATGCTGAAAACACAACCACAGCACTGCAGTCCAGCTGTAGCATGCTGAAGAGTATGGAAACTCCAACCACCATTCTCTGACCCAATTTTGTCACAAGAATGATTTTATGACATCAAAGAATTCAAAAAATTAGAAAGGAAACATAATTGCAAGGTATAAGCTAGTTCCTACAGATCCCAAAAAAGGATACTACATTTTGGCTATGTGCTTTGGAGGGTAGGGTTGTGGGTTTTTTCTTGTTGGGCTTTTTTTAAGGTGGCTCTGTCTTCTTAAGGCAAACCTTTTACTGTACTGCTATGTACACAGACAAGCAGGGGACTTTGTGAAAAATGTATTCATTTTCCTCCTGAGTGTACAATTCTACCTGCATTCACACACCCAAAACCAAATTTTCTGATTAGAGCTAGCAGCCAAACTTGGCTTTCCAGCTTTCCTCCCTTGAGAATTTGGCCAAATACTGTGCTGAAATACTAAGCCTCAGGCACGACCTAGGGCCCAAATCGCTGTTCCCTCTCCAGCTCCCAGTTTTTACATTAAAAAAGTCAGTCTGATGCATTTTCATTCTGTTTGGTGGAGTGATCAGAACCCATGAGCATACATGAGCAGCTCACATTTCAGCCAGTTTGAAGTAAGACAGACATTTCTGAGCAGAAGACTCATTCTTGTGTACCACTACACAGGGTAACCTGGAACAAAATATATAGCCCCAGACACTTCTACCAAACTATTACCATCTCATTCATTAAGAAGAGCGTTTACCCAGCTTAATTTTAGAAGTCTTCAAATAAGGCATTGAGAGCCTTCAGAATAGAATTTTGGTAAGGGATCTTACCAAACAGCTCTGTAAATGCAAAAATTAACATGAGAAGACCACACAAACTCACAAAAGAAGAATCCACCAGAGGTTAATGAATCACATCTAATTCAGACTTCATCTCTGGTTCTGTCAGTCACTGAACTGGCTGTACAGCTGCGATGGTGTCAGGGCATGCATATATGCTGCTTCCCCACATCCTCTCTCTTCCAGTATCTATTTATGGTGCACTCTTATAGGTGCTATCTTATGTCCCAGACACAATGAAAATGCTCTTAAGTAAAGACATTGATGGTTGACCTAGTCACCTCAGGACACTATTTATTCCTAAGAGGAAGGACAGGGCACAATTCACCTCACCTCTGCTTGCAAAGGACATGAACTGTGCCCCTTTGTCTGCACTGCCTACAAAGGCAGCCCAGTGTGACTGGCTCCAATACAGATCTCTGCATACATTCAAATGAAATTCACTCTGACTGCATTCATTACAGAGAACAATAAACAGAGCTTAAAAACAGAGTTCAAAGACTGCATTCAGTTTTCACTTTTTCTAAGCGTGCTCTAAAGACAACTCTTGCAGCACCAGAGCACGGCTATGTTGCATACATCATACTGAAACCAGCTGGTATTCAACTGAAGTCACCTAACAACTTTCTCAGCAGCAGATCGAGTTGGAAAGAGACCTCTATGTTAATTAATTTTCTTAAATAAGGAAGAGTTTTTCAATGCCCTTTACCAGGAAGATGAAGCTCACTTGTATCATCACATTTCAGGGAGAGATGGAGAAGTGGACAACAGCAGCAGGAAGGTAGGACTGCTGAAGTAATACTGCCTCCAAAACAAAAAGCCTCCAAAATGTGTGTAAGGGCAGGTGAGATGGATTCCAGGTCTGACACCAGTCCTTTACTCACTCACACAGTGCAGAGTAAAGCAACAGCATTTTCATCGTATTTTAACAATTAGCAACAAGAAAGGGAACAAAATAGTTATCACCTCATGTTGTCTGTCACTCAGTGGGTACAGATCTACCACCATGATGTGCAGACAGTGTGCCTAAGGCCACTGAAACAGCTTCCGCCAACTCTTGGTAGGCCAACCGGATAGACCTCCTGCCTCCACTGGTTCCAGCTATAAATTCCCAGGTCTCTGGTAAGGTTCACCCAGCAGGCACTGACTGAAATGGGCAGGAAAGTTATTATCCAATAATCTCAGCTAGTAGATCTGAAGGGGTAGCAATTCCTGTAGGAACAAATTAAGAGCTCTGAAGAACATCTGAGGAGGCTAGTGCATTACCCACGGGAAGACAAGAAACTAAAGCCTCTTCCACAACCAGCATATCTTCACAAGCAGCCAGCTGCACCCAGTCTCGTGGGGATAACTAATCTGTAGAAATAACCTTGCAAAACCTCTACACCACACTAATTCAGGAGTTGTGGCTTTACTCCTCCAATATGGAAAGGGTGTCATCACAAAAACATTGCTTTTGCAAGCTATGGCACTAAGATTTAAGCAGAGCTGTGTCAGAAGTCATACCACTTCAACATTGCTGGAGCACTGTGATCATCATAAATCATGTTTTACTGACTGCCTGTTAATCCAAAGGGGAATCATTTTTGCTAGCACAATTTGTGAAAGAGTTTGTATTTTCCTTAAAAAAACACAAGTCTATCACTGATTACACACATAGATGCTACCATAACATCATCATAAGCAAAATCCAAACTCTCATACTCATTGCATAAAGACGATGAAACTCATCCCAACTTGGTTTTCCCTCCTGAATTTGTTACCTTTGGTACCTGCTTTATTTGTGTTTCAGGGGCAGTGTGATACAGCAAAATCCCACAAGAGTACTCTGGGAAGAGTATTTTGCAGTCACTCCAAACAAATTGTCCTGTTGCCACAATATTCCACAAATAATAAAAACAGGAATGTTTTGAACAGAATAAGGTTTTTCTTTAAATGCTGGTCAGGTCTGTAGCACCTCCCAGGTCTGAGAGACAGTGTGTCTTGGTCTCAGGACATCTCTTCACTGCCTACTTGCTTGCAGATCATAAGCAACCTTTGTCTGCCATACAGTTCATACCTTTTAAATCCAGTGGACATTTGCTTAGCAGACCAGTATGACACACACTTTCTAGGCCTGAAACAGTCAAGGGAATGTCTGCAGATATGCAGCAGCAAGGAGTATGTGGCTGTGGGCACCACCTCCACAGCTAGGATAGTTAAAAACTTGCAGCATCCTCAGCAGAGATGCCTGCCCAGGATGCAGCTCACACAGAAATACTGACCAGTAGTTTCATAGCCACTGTACCAGATCTATCACCACCACAGTTCTGTGGGTCATGGCCACTACCCAAAATTATGAGGATGTAGATGGATGTTTTCTCTAGCTCAAAACTGCCATACTGTCATCATCTCGCAGAGAGGTACCAGATGGATGACACATCCTCCTAGAGGAGGAAAGAGGCACAATTTTGGCAACCTCACTAGAAATCATGTTTGTAGGCTTTGTCACTGATTTTCAGGTCTAGTGTAAAGAAACAATGAAAGTTTAAAGCCTAATGTCAGGCCCTGATCAAGATATTAAAAAAAAAAAAACAACCCAACAAACAAAACAGAACAAAAAAAAAACACCACAGAAATCCCTTCCACTTTGAGATGGAAAATAGTTACCAGAGCTGTTATTTTGCAAGACAGCAGAAAGGAACAGAAGAACTGTAGCCCTACAAGCCTCCCTGGGCACTTGCCCCTGGGTCAGGCTGAGCCCTGTTATTCACAACTCTCAGTAGCCAAGATTATGGATCAATGAAGAGAGAAATCTAGTGTCATACATAAAATTAATAATGAATGTTGGAGTGGGAGTTGGAGAGTAGCTTCTAATATAGGCCCATGATCATAAATCTGTGCACTTAAATAAGCCCTTCATCATCCTAAAACTTATCTAGTGGTGAAGTTCACTGAGAGAAACCTGGCCTGCTGCTTGTTTGGATAGGTTTATGTATTATTCAGAAGCAGGCTTTCAAGCTATCAATCCACCTGGTACATACACTGGTTAGGTGACTTCATTGTTAGAGGTTCTCCTCTTCCCCAGACAGACAGCTCTGTCCCTTGAAGTTATCCTTAAATGAGGAGTTTGCCTCACCATCCAAAAGGAAGGAGAAGCAGTTTCATGTCCCGTATTCAGAGGGCTTCATACACCCTCATACACGTCCTGGTAGCTGTAGTAACAATTTTCTTCAGTTCCAGTAAAAGCTGGCAAATCAGTTTTTGGATAGTTCTCTGTCAGATTATTCACTGAACTACTATTTATGACAATGCTGCTTTTCTTGGGCACTTGCCCTGCAGCTGAAAGATACTTGCTTCCCCTAACCAGTCTACACCTACCCACTCAATTCTTCAGATTCCTTAATATGAAAACCAAGAAAGCCTGTTGGTGAAGGAGTATTTTGCCAATACAGTAGAATAATCTGTAAATTACTCTTACATCACTGAGCAAAACTGTTCTTTATAAAACACTCTACAAGCATTGCCACGAACTAGACTGGCTATAGCAATACAAGGAAAACTTCCCAGAACAAACATATATGTACATACCAGGGACTTGGGCCAAAGCAGGTCATGGATTTACATCTTTTAACATTCTTGATGAACAAAACTATGCTGCAGTCACATGTTCAACACAGACCTGACCTTCTCAACACTTGTACAAATGGCAAAAATACCACATGTAGCTCTGTTGTATGAGTCTGAAGAACCCCATGGTGCCTAGGTAAGTTTTGCAAAGCTCCCCTGAAGCAAAATCTCTAAATATAGGGCATCAAACTGCAGTTTGAAATAATTTATACTGATCGTTGCCAGCCAAATCTAGAGCATAAAATTATCCTTTTTTTCAGCCATGTGGGAAACAATACACATTGAATCTCACCGTATCTTATTTTTTACCTCAAATATAACACAGACAACTCCTCTCCAAGTCATACAACACCTATCCCCAAAAGCATACAATTCATAGGCAAAATACCTGAAAGAACATAAAGATAATGCACAAACTCCAGGTAAATTAAAGACTTCCAGTGACTTCAGTAGGCTGTGGATCAAGATGGTCTTTTTCTTTCTAGATTTCTACTGTTTTAAGCCAAAATATGAGAAGTCTCATGACATTCATTGGTTATACCAGTTATACCAACATATATTATCCATGCAGCACAGCACTGTGTGGATATATTTGAGCTAGGCTGTTTGGCATGCCCTGCAGGGTGTAGGTAGGCTGTGTGCATTGACAGGATCAATTCTTAGGGTCTTATGTTAGGTACTTATATTTTGATAACACAACATGAAGGTGTGATGTCTTCTGTGTGCCTGGATATGCCCTGTACACTTCAAGGCTATGAAAGAACATGAGAAGTTTTTATCTCATCAGCAAGATACTTTCTACATAGCAAAAAAAAAAAAAATTATGAGTCTTTCAGTACTTTCTTAACTTCAGTCTGAGAAAGAGGCCTGTTTTCAAAACCAGTTCACTTAATCAGGCTTTTTTGGGTGCAGAAATAAATCTCCTGCTCTCTTAAAACTGTATGTTAGACATCCCCACTTCAATCAGCCAACAACAGATTTAAAACCCTACTGACAGCAATTCATCCACTGTTAGAAACGTTCTCAGTCCTCAGAAAGTAACAGATGCTTTGTAATTTAGATTCTTTGTATTGGCAGGTGCTGAGTCATTGCAATCACAGCAATCCCAGAGAACTCTACTGGACAGACTCCCCTTCTGCAGCTTTGGTCTTGGAAGTTGAGTAAGTGATAGGAGAAGACACTAGTAACACCACCATTGCAGAAAAACAGATTAAGATCAAATCACAACTATGTAATAATCAAGACAAACATTCAACCACAGTATAGACAATTATTTTTAAAAAAACACTGAACATATTTCAGAAAGAGCTCAGCTGCTATTGGCAAAACGAATGAAGATGAAGGGTGCCTTTACCCTTTTACTCTGTAATTCCATGCTTACAGAGTTCCTCAAGGATGAGGAGTAAGGCTTCTCTGTGTGATTTAAAGAACAGGTATTAGTTAACTCCCCTTGCAGATCAGAGCTCAGCTACTACACAAGGTACTGTGATGATGATAATGTACTGTTCATTTAACCTATCCATTGCACTAGTATAAAAAAATGCTATTATTAACCGCTTAGTGGACTCTTCAGACACAGTAACTCAAGTTAGTAGAAGAGAACTTCATCTCCACCTGCCACACAGGATGTACAACATTTCTCAGAAGTGGACACGTGCTATACTGCTAAACAGACACGGTTACAAGAATTTGAATCAAAGGTGTATTTTTGCTCTGAACAAATTGCTGGAGGAAAAATACAGGTAAATTTATATAATTACATTTCCTAAACTTAAATTTTCTGGTAGCTTACACATAATTCTTTTTTTCTTTGTTGCATTACCATTGGCAAAACAGAGATGCATAAAGGGTGAGGGATCCATTCTTTATTATATACCAGGTATATACAATTCAAATATATGTGTCTACTGGGATATGACTCGATCATTTTATGATACACAAAAAGACAGAAAAGATAAAATTAGTCTAATTAGTCCAAGATTAACCCTAAACTGCGCTTTTCTATCATTACTGTTTAGTCCTGAAATTCCTCTCCGTCTCAGAAACACCCATACAAACACTACAGCTCCCCCTAAAACCGTATCTACTTGCCATCTGTACTCACAGGTTAAATTTCTGGCTGGAGGCTTTTACCAGAGAGCTCAATTTACAGTTTCTGACTCCAAATACTGTTCCAAGATGCCACACTCCCACTTCTTTGTTCAAGTGTATCTGCTTCCTATATTGAGGCTGACTGAAAAAGCTAAATCTTAGGCTCACATTGAGGTCAAAAGCAGCACTTACCCTCCAGGAACCCCTGTGGTTTTTGGATAAATATAGCAGGTGTCACAGTTATATGATTATCATGAGAAACTGTTAACATTATTACCAAAAGCAGAGAAAATATATGAAACACTTGAAAAATAAAAGCTCCTGTGAAACAGATTTTTCATACTTTTAAAACACCATACAGGAAAAAATTCACAGGAGTTTATGATTAAGGTAAATTCTAACAGAGGTTTAACTGACTGCCAAATATAATAACATATTCAGAATATGTATCCACACAAAGAATTAAGGTTCAACACCAACCTTGTCGAATTTAGAAGCACTAACCAAAAAATTGCTACTAGGAAAATGGGTAAAGTGACATAGAGATGTTTGATATAGATACCATTATCATTACTGTCATGGGGGTTAGAGCTTCTGCAACAACTTTTAAGCTAAGCAGACCAGCCTCTTCTGATTTTCTTGAGAAAGACCAATGTCTCCTGACACCTGCCCAGAGCACATTCCTATATTTAAGTTTCCCTGGGATGACTTCAGGTATCTCAAGGGAGACTCTCTAAGTAAACTTTGCCTTGCGAGTACCTTCCAGATGTTCACTGCACCAAGAACTGCAGAGGCATTTAACAAAGAGGCATTCTTTGCTCCTCACTAACAAGCAACACAGATGTTAAGCTGGCAGAGGAGGAGAGAGGAGTACAGTATCACCCAAAAGCACGGTACAACAGGGAAAGCATGAGAATGGCACACACACAGGAGTCAAAAGCACAAAGCACCATCAGTACAACTATTAAACTGCTGCAGCATCCTTCTGCCCCTGTCTTACTGTTCAAGATAAAAGGTACCCTGCAGCATCTTTTAAGTGCTTCCATCACCAGAACCCATCATGTCCACAATAACCTGAAATGGGCTTGGACAATATAGTTTGAACTGTTTTTTCTAGCTTCTCTATAAAGAAACATTTTATTTCTTCCAAAAAATGCTTTCAGATCTATCAGCATCCACATAAACCAAAAAGAGATAAAATATTTTTTGGACTATGTCCAACTTAACAAGAACATATGTGCCTACTTAAAAATTGAGATTTGTTTTTTTAATTTATAAATAAAGATCAACTTGTGACCATAGTAAAGTATTTCACACCCAATGTTTCAAAAGACATTAAGAAACAACCAAGAGGCAGTCTGAACACTGGCTATACAACTGAAACACATGAAGCAGAAATGACAAAAAAGAGAACTGATGACACCATGGAGGAACAGGCTGAAGCCAAGATTCTGCCTCTCCACCCCACCCTTTTTTATGCTGGCCTGCTAATCACTCTATATCCTGCCTTTCCTATGGGTTAGGAAGGAGGAACAAAGAACATGGAAAAGGTTTCCTGGCATTTCACAGAGCTGCTTGAAGGACGTGGTGGACATTTAGGAAGAAAGGACATTAGTACGCTAGGATGCTGAGCCAAGTCCTCTGCACCTGAAGGCAACAACACAACAAATGACTCAGTTGCTGTCACCCACATAACAGCAGGCCACAAAATCCTACCCTGCACTCACAAGGGACTTCAAGCATGTTATGAAGAAAAAATTGCCTGAAGACAAATACATCAAGTGCCAACCAACTCTAAAGTAAAACAAAACAGTAATTAAAAATATATATGGTACCAGTCAGACACAAATTCTAAAAACCTACTGCTCAATTCTACTCTTTTTTAAGTCTACACTGGGGTTTGGACCTTGAGTCAAATGAAATTACAACTACATTATATGAGCCACTCCTAAAGCATAAAAAAAATAAGAGCCCCTAGCCCTAAGAGCTTACTTTAACTTATATCACAAATCTTTACATGATTTTCAAGTGGTTTTAAATGAAGTGGCAAGCAGCTAATATTAAAGTCAACTTGAAGTGGCATACTTTTACCACGAGTGATCTTGCACTTACTTTGTCGTGGGCTGACAATTTTTCTGACAGCACCAATATAAAGTGCAATATTGTATTTTCTTATATGTAAAAAACAATTCTAAACAGAAAAGACAAAACAATGCATACATACACACAGAAGGGCCTACTTGTACACAGCCTCATTATAACACCTACAGTCTGGAGCAGAACCAATCCTTCAGCATAAAACAGCAAGGGCATGATTCAGTCATCTAAAACCAGAATGCAATGACATTTTAGGTACTCCAGCTGGCCCAGTTCAGGAAGGCTGTTGTGCAGATCCTGTATCATACCCATCTGCCCACCTAGATACCTCAAGGATGCAAAAGAGTTTCATATTATGCTCAGCATCCTCGGTAAGATGAATGGATCACAGTCAAAGTGACTGAACCTTACACTGTACATTTACTAGACACAAACCTAAAATTAGGTGGAACAAACCTGGACCGTTACATGTTCTGTGAATTCACATAAATACCTGAGACCCAACAACAAGGTCCTTACAGTCAGGCACAAGAGGAACAGCTCCATGTTTGGAACTGGAAACTGAGACACAAAATATATTTCCAAGGAAGATTCAATCACACAGATGCAACACAAAGCAGTATCCCATGTATCTAACTTAAGACTAGCACTGTTATTTTAAAAATTGTTACTCCATATTAGCTTTCCATGACCTCACATAGCCAAATACTCCCATCACAGTATAAAACATTCAAGAACTTGTTGCAGTATACTTTGTGACTTAATTTCTTTACCAAAAATCTAATCTTTAAATGCTGCAAATCATTTTTCAAAAAAAACCAACTGCCTAGGTTACAACTGCCTGTTTTTTGCTGACAAAAATATTTTTTTGTCCCGAAGGCAAATTTTTACTACTTTTTCCCCTCAGACTTTCTAAGTGTGAAGCTTTCAGTGAAGCATTCCATTACTGTGATAAATCCACATGCAAAAGACTTCTAGAATAGCTTAGTAACCTCACTAAAGATAAATACTCCCCAAGAAAACATTTTCTGCAATTAAAAATTTTACAAGAATATCCCATCCTATAAGTAAAATTAAGATAATGTATTTTTTAAGAAGTTCATGAAGCGGAAAAAGAATAGAACACTCATGAATTTTGTTTTTATAAACTCCTATGTCTCTAAAATTTGTGCTAACTCACCTTCTGTCTTGCAACATAAAAAAAAAGATCAAGCAATGCCTCTGCTCCCCAAGTATTCAGATTAGAGCTACATTTCATTATCAGGTAGAGTAAAAAGGATTTTATTTTATGACAAGGACTGTTGCATGAACCCTTAGGTAAAAGCAAATTATTGATGTAAATGATTTATTTCCATAAAACATGAACAGAGATGCTAAATGTGGAACACTCAGGAAAGAAATTGCAAATAATCAACTTCTTTCTAATATATTAAAACATAAGGGCAGTTGCCAAGAAGAAAGACTGCCACGTTTACAGGACTGTCTAGACTATGTCCCAGAAATAACCAACAAAAGATACTTCAGGATCAAGGCGTAAAAACACAAAAACACACACATTGGAGTGTGAAAAAAAGCTTCTCAGAAGATGCAATATTGTGAAGACAAGAACCGAAGTGCTCCCTGAAAGTGAAAACACAGAAATAAACCTTTGAGTAAAGAAGCAGTGCTACCTCTATCACACTTGTCTGCATTCTGAAATGGTATTCCCAGCTCTCTTCTGCAGATACCAAAAACAACTGTGAAAGAAAGACAAGATGAAAGACAAAAGCTGTAACAATAATTTGGGGACTAACAAACAGTGAGTAAGACATATAAGACTGTCAGAAGCAAAAAATGCAATGACAGCATTCAGAACAGTCCAGTTTTGAAAAGATCCTCATTTCAGTAGAAAAAATATCTCCAAAGGGTAAGCTTCCAAATGTCCTCAAGTCAATTATTAAAACTTAGGTTTCTTTTTCATTTCTGTATAGGAAAGTAGTTGCACACTTCAGAAGCCAACCCAGCGATTAGTACTCTGCTAGGTAACACAAAATGTGCCTGTACTTTTAGCATAAAGCAGAGTTGATGCTGCTTCTATTGCTTTTAGACACACACTGCATTACAGGCTTTGCATTTACACTGTGAGTATAGGTTATTTTAAATAAGAATAAGCCTAGTGAAATCCTCACATGAAATTTAAGTGTTTCTAGCTGTTTAACCACTCATGATGAGATTATAATCCCAGCTCATAGCCAGCATGGATTAAAAAAAAACCACACTCTAGAATGGGATGGGTGTCTTCTCAACT
Source organism: Alaudala cheleensis (assembly GCA_013398995.1). Taxonomy (NCBI): domain Eukaryota; kingdom Metazoa; phylum Chordata; class Aves; order Passeriformes; family Alaudidae; genus Alaudala; species Alaudala cheleensis. Next base: position 54,429 of record VWYE01000748.1, on the reverse strand, counting down.
GAGGCAAGATCTAACACCACCTTTCTACCCTTATAGGCACTTCAGAACGCAGCTTCCTCTTGCAAGTATATTGATAACCAGAAATCTTTCTAAGCAAGTAATTGAGCTGCATAAAAATCAATCCCCAAACGTGATTAAAATCTTAAATAGTACGTATATTATAATTTAATTAAAAGTAGAAATCCTATTGAAGAGCTGTAGTAAAAGGCAAGATAGCTCTGAAGTTAATCAAAGTTAAGTGTCTGATCTTCTATGCATTTGTTGCCATAAGGGTTTTAAACCAAATACTTCTATCTTCAAGTGTACTTGCACAGTAGCAATGTTACAGTGACAGAGAAATATTCTGCTTGAAATGCAAGACAAATATCAAACCTGAGTTCTTCCAAACTGAAATACACAAATCCTCAGCAGCTGTGCTAGAAAATCCAGAGATATCGGCATTTGCAAAACTTCCAAGAAGTGCTTGGAATTACACAGCTGTTACAACAAATTACTTCAAATAAATGAAATCTATTAGGAAGTAACTGCTGTGCATGTATAGGTGCACTCCAAGCACTAAGCTTGTACTGCAGCAGAAGACGCCTAAATAGTCTGACCTCCAAGATACCATATTCCTCAAAGGGTGCTAAGGATGTGGATAAGAGCTATGATTGCTTATCATTTTTTATTATCAGAAACACACACAAAAAGGAAGCAAACCTCTCATGCTACTTTTTTTTCATTCCTTCTAGAGCTTTAGACATTTTATTTATGATGGAAACAACAATCATCTGTAAGCTTCTGCACATTATTACTTCCTGCCTCAAATCATTTTACATGGAACTAGCCTGCATTATAGATGAGCAAGAAAGCTGTATGAAATTTTATTAATCCAGTTCTGAGTATCACAACAAACATATCTGATCCATCAATGGACAGCAAATAAAATTAAACCTAATGAATAAACCTACTTTAGGAAAAAAAAAAACAAACAAAAATCCACCTTTGCCCTTGTTTCAGCACTGGATCCAGCTCAAGCATACAATATAAAACTGTTTGTTCTCTTACAGTATTTTCTGTTTGTTTCTGGTGTTAACAAACTACAGTATAAAAGTTCCCTAGGACAGTGGTTTATAACAGTTGAGGTGTATTCCATATCTTAAATTATTTCACTATGAACCCATGGAAACTGGAACAGTTAGGATAAGGGGAGAGAACACTGCCTCTTCCTGCATAAACTACAAGTTACACATCCAGGTAAAACCTTCTGCCTGAAGCCCTACCAGCTGTAACCTACCAGATTTTTTTTTTCTTAACAGGTAAAAAGAACACAGTACTATCAAAATAAATAATTTTGTTTGGTCTCCTCCCAGTTTTTCTTCTGGGTATGTTGCATGTTTGGATATCAACCTTAACTAATATTTAATACTGAGCTCCAGCACAGTAACGAATAAAATTCCTCTATCAAGAATCTTTGTTTTGTGGAATCATGAGCAATGGAGAGAAACTGCAATGGGTCTGTTCCAGAACATACCTTGTCATCCACAGGTGACATAACAACATCCATCCTGAAAAGCAATAATAATTTAGGAAAGAAAATAGAGTTTACCTCTTTAAACAATAAACTACTGCAGCCAACTGGAAAACCTACAGACTTCAGCTACCTACTGTTCTTAAACATCTGAAATGGTATTTCTGAATAAGAACTCATCTAGGCCAAAGTTTGAATCTATCCAGTATTTCATATTCCCCAATAAAGAGAAGCTTCCTATCTGGAAGGCTGGACTGGATGAGTTACAATTTGAGGCCCTGCATAAAAGCTGAGCTACTACAGACTGACGCCTTGCTAAGCCTCCTAAGTCTTCAGGTTATCTACCCGCCTGCTTCAGAGCCTTCTGCAGAAATTAGGCAGGGTTTCTTCAGCCTGGGTGTCAGTCACCACCATCTCAACAGTTTCAGAGGGGTTATACCCATCTGCATCAGCTAGGAAGTTTACATGTCACATCTCTCTGCTCACTGAACTTAATGCATGTCCCAACATCTTCAGCTACTGCCAAGAAAACACAGAAGAGGCTCTACCACACCACTGAGACTGTTAGCTGGCCCTGTTCTCTTCAACTAACCTAAAAAAAATAAAATAGACAGCAAGATTAAAATCCAAACAGCAAGCTAATTGACCCTACAATATACAGAGAACTGCTGTAAGCATAACAAACCAGAAAGGTTTCAAAGATAATTGACAAAGAGTAAGAAGAAAGATGTGATCCAGTCCAGCCCACACAGATGTAACAACTGAAAGAAACAACAAACAAATATTACCTTAACACTGTAATTGCTCATGGAAAACAGGAACGATTCCAAGCAAAGATCTTATCATACAAGGTTACATTTAACTTTCATTCTCCTTAAAGCCAGCATGCTTAATCCACAGAAACAGGGTTTGTAATAAGCCTAGTTCATTATAAACATTATAAAAGCTTTACCTACTTAGTGTAGGCCAGCGGAATGTTGAGACGCTTGCCCAAGTTCTCACAGTGGTTCACAGAAGAACCACCTGCTGGAGACCACTTCTGTGCTTATAATAAACCTTAAGAATTCATGCCAAGATGAATTCTTAACTTCCACCATGAAACAATCAAAACAGTCATTTTCACTAGAGAAGAAACAGGCTGGTGAGCACAGCAAAGTGAAAAAAAATACCACCATTCAAGTGATTTTCTGGCCTGAGCGACCAAGTATCAGTTGGATTATTTAATTGCTTTGGACTACTTTGGCAGAAGTCTCTCAAGACTTTTAGCCTTGTTATGAGATATCCTAATGCTGGAATATTTCAAAAAACAAACGAAAACACTTATGAAAAATCAGAATGTAATGTAGTAGGAAAAATTCACACAAGCAGGAATAAATGAGGGCAGGATTAAAAATCTTTAGGAGAACAGGAATTAGTTACAACCCAAAGATAAGACTGGCAAAATTTTATGGTTTTGGCTCACATCTGTTCTCTCTGTATGAACTTGTTCCGATACGCTGACTTTGCAGTCAAAAATCAATTTTTACTGCTTTTTTATTTCCATGTGCACTCTGTTGCCTAAAGAGCTGTAACAACGAAACTGGTTTAATTTTTGGCTAATGCACCATGCACTAAGCAAATTCTACCAATAAACCGTTTCAGAAATCCCTCTCTGGTACACTATAAATGTTTTCTGACTACTCATTTAATAGTTCTCAAGTACTTCAGTATTAACCATTGATTAAGAGCCCAGCAGAAGAGGCACAACTAGATTTCAAAATACCTTTAAAACACCCTTGCAAGGCATATGGCTAAAAGGGGAAAACACCATTCAACTTACAAGTACAAAGTCTCAAACTTTAGTACCAGAAAAGAAAAATGCCATACTTAGTGAGTCACTCATAAAATCTGGATGGATTATGTGCACATATTTATACATGTATATTACTGACTGAGTGCACTGCAAAACAAAACACAGGAAAGTCAGGTTACAGAAAGTTTGCTGTACTTCAAAAACCAAATTCTTACATTATTTAAAAAGTCTCACATCTGGTTAAAAACTAATAAATAAATAAATATGGTGAAGCCAATTTCTAAAAATTTAAGACTAAAAAAGATGACATTTGCTTATTATGTATTACTCAAAAGATACAGGTGAAATAAAAGTACTTAGAAATACAAGTGTTCATCAAGTCTTAACAGAATTATTAATTAAAGCCATTTTACGAAAGAACTGCTGCAGAATAACACTAATAGTCTATTCCCTCCCTTAACATACTGCTCCCATAATAGGTCTTATTTATGGCATATCATTTCTCAGAAACTTTCTACAGAATTCAGGAAATTAAAGAGCCAATTGCCATCAGCAGAACATATGGATCAGAGTAACTCATTGTCAACGTAACTCTGTGACATATGTCATTTGCTGTGACTTCTGCAGAGAGAGACTGAACTGATAACCATAGAGTGATTTTAATTTGAAACCTTTATTACCTATTCAATTTAAATAAATCCTTTTAAGGGGAAAAACAGGTCATACAGTCCTCTTGCTTGTTTCTACACTGACATTACAGGCATGACTCCATTGTTCATACTTGGATGTGCCAGCCCACCTGAGAGGCCCTTGGGGAGGCCAAGGTATCATTAAAGGACAGTAAAAGCACAGGACCTTTGGAAGGTCTGCATGTGTCCTGAATAGAAAACAGGGTAACAGGCCATCTCACAGGGCAATAGTTACCTATGTGGGGCAATCTAAACAGAGCTTCTACACCAGACTACACTCCATTGTTGGATGCCCAACCCCACACAGATGTACCTTCAGGTGAGCACATGAGGTTAAGTGCCAAGCATTCATTACTGTGAGCGGAGTTGAGAGAGCTACTAAATTCATTCTACAGTCAGCACCTAAGCCTTGTCACCTGAGCAGCTCCCCTGATTCCTCTGACTCTACACACAAAACTTCCACTGATAGTCAAACATGATATTCAGCTCACCCTATGGACACCTGAACTCAGAAACCTAATTAACAAGTCAAAGTCCACCCTAAAACTGGATAGGATGATTACCAACATAGGAACTACAGCTCAGCCCATATAACTTGAGGCAAGTAAGCTCAACTAAATACTTCTAGATCAATAATCACTGTAACATCTTCTATAGTCAATGCGAAGAGGCTGATGCCTTCAGAGCCTGATTCAGTTAAATGCCTGATTTTGGATAAGACTTATCCATCACTACCCATATCCTCCAAGGCATATAGGAACGTGCTCAATCTCTCTTAATGATGGCTGTAGCTAACTTATACAGCCATATGTCCATGCTAGATTTATTCTTTCTTCTGTCATGTTCCTGTATCATTCATTTTCTTCTTCTTTAGTAGTGAGTTATAAACCTTAATTGCTTTCCTAAACAACACTTAATACAATCTTAATGAGTCCCCAGATGGTGAGAAAGCAAGGAAAGTGCTGTATGGTATTTATTTAAAACAAAAGTCAAAGCACACAGAGAACTCTGCAAGTTCACCAGCACTGATCAGCCATCAGACATATTCCAGGATCCGAGATTACCCAGAGGCCAACAAAACAGCACTACAGTCAAGTTACAGCTCCTCTTGGTGTGGGCTATACTTAGCAAAGACATATTTTGACTTTACAAAAAATGAAAAGCACCCTTTTTCAAACCTTAATAGATATACCAGTAGTAAAGTTAGCATCAATATTTCCTTGCCCAGGAGGTCCTCTATTTTAAGCAATGGATGAAAATTGACAAGTTGCGCAAGAGAAAAAAATGGACAACAAAGGAGGCAAATACTTTAAAAACAGCACGATCAGAAAAGAAAAAAAATCAAACATTTGTTAGAATGTATATAATGAAGGAAGACTTGTGTACATATGAAGAAACTGCATGCCTGCCACGTGTAATTTATGAAAACACCAAAGAGGAGTGAAACACCAGACTAAAAATCCCAGCCTCCTAATAATGAAATTAACAAAATGTGATTACCTTGCTCCAATCTAAAACATAGGGAACGTTTTGCAGCTTCTATCTCAGGAGTTGGATGATCCAGAACACGTCTGCACCACTGTAGAGGACTCAGTGATTTCTCTCGAGGAGTGTGAGTCTTGGTAGGTAAGACGTACAACCTTAACCAGAACACACAAAAGTATCAGCAAGATACACAATACTGTAAAGTTTGCTTTTGTAGCTCACTTTCCTATTAGATCATTAATTATTTCTAACATCCAAAGTCCCGCAAAAAGACATTTAATAAAAGTAAATATATCCTGAATTATTTGAGTTTCACTAGTTTTCTTTCTTCCCTCCTCAAAAAAACAGGTGGCAAAATATCAACTCTACAGATCTGGCACGTCCAAACAAAGTTCAACTAGATTTCACATTAAGATCTTCTATGTAATCACTACCAATGTCTGAATTTCAGCACTGCCCAAAGTTCAAATATATTAAGTGCTGTACACACGCCAAAGGTGCTCCTGCTTTTCCCTATATTTACTGGAGATTTAAATAATTTTAGCATCTGATTTTATCTTCACCCAGATGAACCAGATGTTGTTCAAGTCATAGTTGCAATGATCAAAAAAGATTTGATGAGAAACACTGAATATCTATTTTCAACATTCAACAACAGCAGAAAAGAAATAAAAACACATATTCAAAAAAAGCTGGTGTACGTGCATTATTCTCAGAGAAGGGTTGGCAACTGATCAGTTGCACATTAGAAAACCAGGTTTTAAAGCAGATTTCATGGGAGAATTCTTGAAGCTGAGATATAGGCTGCTGTTGTTGCCCTGGCAGATTAGCTGGCACAGCAGATGCTGATTCACCTGGGAGAGTGCGAACCTTCCAGGAAGCAAACTATTCTTGTCTGCTGGACAAGACTGACTGACAGCTCCCTGGCCTGACCACCTCGGAGACACGGGGCTAGCAATACACAGAGGCAGATTCTCAAGGCAACAAAAAACTCTCCACAGAATGTAAAGAGGGATCTGGCCTGTACAAAGCGGGAGTGAAAGGCAAGACCTAGAACTAAACAAGATTTTGCCCCTCAGGGAGTCACTAACAGGTAGTAGCAGCCTTTCACCTTCATACTTTTGGCTCAAGAGGTACCCAAGTGCCCCCCAGAGCACCCCTCCTCCAGTGCCTGCTCCATGGAGCTTTTTGCCTTTGAAGTCAATCAGCACTGCCTATGCAGTTCACAAGGAATAAAGATGCTCACTGCGATTGCTATCTCTCTCGGCAATCCCAGCAGAGATCAACTATTGAATTGCTCTGAGGAGAGGACTCATTTCCCCAGGCTCCCTGCAGTGCCTGACCCCACATTTAAAAACCATACCGAGAAAACCAAAATGCAAAGGGAAGAAAAGCTTTCAGGTTTCCTGTTAAACCTGCAGAAGTGCTTCAAAAGCTAAACATCTGACTGATGATCAGACCTTCCTGTAAAAAGCTGAACACTACAGAAGTAGTTTGACTCGTCTGCAATTCCACAGGGTTGGTTGGTGATTTTTTTGTAACTGCAGATAAAAAAAAACCAAAACAACAACCAAAGAAAGCAAAACACAAAAAACCCCAAAGGTATTTAAGGCCTCAAATTACTAATCAACACCTAGGATACGCACTGAAGGCTTTGGCTTTCCAGACAGCAGTTTGCTTTAAAGACAGATTACAAAAATGCCCCAAGCAACTGGCATCACACGCCTGACCTTTCATGGACAATGACGGAGATTTATCCTTGAACTAAAAACGTTCAACAGCTAGAACAACTCACTCTTAGTGGAATAAATCTGTTAACAAATCCCTGTCATGAAATTCTGCCTGTGGATACATATATTTACATAAAGGTAAATTTTGGCGCCCCAATCTAGAATTGCTCCCAGGGAGGAAAAATTGGAATTTTCACTATGACACATAATGCAACAATGACTATCACTCTAGAATTTACACAAGGAAAGCATTCTGTTTAACATACTTGCTTAATGCTACGAAAGCTAGAAGTCAAAATCAACGTAAGTAAAATCTCATTTAAGTCTGGAGTGACAAGCCCAAACCAGCCTGCACAGACCAACCACATTCACAATGAAGCAACGCTGACAAAAATTTCCACACAATTTTTACATGGTTTTCAAAAGCTATTTTCAGAAACACACTATTGTGTACCATGAAGCACATACAACAATCAGAAACATTTCAGACATTTAGGTTAAGTTTTGAATACTTTATCTTCTACCAAAATTAAGAAACCCATCTCAGCTTCTTTATACTGCGTTTTATTCTTATCTGACATTAACTTTAGCTTGATTCAAAAACTAACCCCAGGAAGCTTACACAGATACTCTCAAACTGCTATTTAAATAAAGGTAAGCTATACATTGCTATTGACACTTCAAAATAATTGAGGATCAATGACGTTCCTCATCATTCCACAGCCAAGATAGTTCTCCAACACTGTCCCTACGATGTTCGCCCACGTTGCTGAAGCAAGGCTTTGAGGCACTAGCTTTACTCATCTACTTGTATCTCTACCTTACAATCTGCCCTTCTGTTTGTTTTTCAGAGTGTAATCATTCGACCAGGTCAATTTTATTTTTTGCTTTATTCATTCGCTATTTATTTCCGATTCATTCCATTCTGGCACCCTGCCGTGCCTTTCGCAGCTACGTGGGCGCCTAAGATACACAATTTAGATCAACGTCTAAAAGACAAAAGCCCTCCCAAATCCCTGAAGATGGGAGACAATTCGGCTGAGATTTTAGGATGAGGAGGCAGCGCTGCTCAGATCAAGGCTTTACCAGAACGAAATTCCGCTATTTTTAATTCCTTATGTAAACACGAGGCTGAAACTAGGCTGAGATCTAAACGATATTCCTTGGGGTGGAAAACGAGCTCTGCTCCCCACGGAGGGCGCGACGCCCAGGGCGAGCCGGGCGCTGAAGCCCCGACCTGAGCGGCGTCCCATACACGGGGCCCTTCCCTCGGCACGGTTTAGACGGGGGGATGGAGGGGAAAACAAAAACAAAAAGGCAGATTTCATTCTAAGCAGGGAGATCAAGTGGATTTGGGGGTTAATGCTAATCAGAGCCGGGAGACCGCTGCGGGAGGCCTGGCCGGGGGACACAGCCGGGCCGGGGCGGGAAGCAGGGCAGGGCCGAGCCGCATGTACCATGTATCCTCGTCCTCTCCGCAGCCGTCCTCCAGCTCCAGTACCGCCACCTCGTCCAGCACCGTGGCCGCCGCCCCCAGACCGCCGCCTTCCTGCCCGCCGCCAGCGGCCGGCGGCCCGGGCGAAGGCTTGAAGTAGGCGAGGGGCTCCGGCGGGCACAGCAGGGGGGGCACCGGGCTGGGCAGNCGCCCCTGCGCCTCCCGTTAACGGCGGCGCGGGCGGGATCCCCTCCCACTCCGGCAGCCCGAGCGACGCGCACACGCACTCGACAGGAACAAAGAGCCGCCCGGCACCCCCGCCATCCAGCCCCGGGCAAGGGCGGCGGGGACCACCTCCGAGGGCAGCCCCGAGTGGTTAGAGAAAAGTGCTGTCCCCACACTGCACCCCACCGCGTCTCGCCCCGCCCCGACCGCGGGCTGGATCCGGCCCAGGGCGCCGCGCCTCTCGTGAGCCGTGTAATTAGAGCCTGGTGGTGTCAGGGTTGTAATTATGCAGATTGAGAGTGTGAGGGGAATGGGAATCACAAATAGAGGCTTTGTTGGGCTTGAAAGGAGCTAATTCAGCCAGAAGCCGCCGTTTGTAGGTTTAAAATGTGCCGATTCTGGGAGTTTTGGGGCAAAGCGAGGAAAGCGACGCGGTTTTGAAGTTGGGTTGGTGGTGAAGCAAAGACTGAACCGAGCATTGCAGAAAACGACGTAACTATGTGTTGGTTTATATATAGGGGAACTCTTGAGGTGAAAGATGCTCTCGTATTGAAATGTCTTTCTTAACACAATCCAGAAACATAGGTGGGCTTGTTGCTTGCAAATCTTTTAGAGAGAGAGGGATGAGTAATGTTCACTTACGGTAGTGGTTTTGCGATGTCTTTCATTGCCCAGCACTGTAAGAAACCATTGCTTGTGTCCTTTGTGTCACTTAGGCGGTGAGCAGAGATTCAGTGTTGCCCAAGAGAGCTCAGGCATCACATAACCCTCATTCAGTTCATTTCCTCTGGCTACCGCTTTAGGGGATAACCTTCTAAGTCACAGTCCTAAGTCTCCTATGGCTCTGGTACAAAATCAGAAGCAAATCTCATGAAGTCAGGGCAGGTTTAGATTTGATACTATAAAATATTTCTTCACCAAAAGTGTCATCAAGCATTAGAACAGAGTGCCCAGGGAAGTGGTTGAGTCACCATCCTGCAAGTATTTAAAAGATGTGCAGATGCGGCACTTGGGGATGGTTTTGTGAGGAGTTGGAAGTGCTGGGTTAACAGACTCAGTGATCATTGATGTCTTTGCCAGCCTAAATGATTCTGTGAGTCTAAGGGTTGTAAGCTGCTCGCTTGACCCACTAAAAATTGCTGTTGGTAGTGACTACTACCCAATCCTTGAACATCAGCTTCAGGCAGAGCAGTAGCAGTATCAGCCACTGCTGCCTTCAGCCTGCTTTGTTGCTGTCTCTGGTTTCTGGTGTAAGGAGGAACAGACATTGATCCTCTGCTCAGGACATAAGTCAACTTTGAAATCATACAGCCTGTCACAGTTTTGGATCTTTTGTTTATAATCTGGAAACTTTCTTCTACATGTGTGCAGGACAACAGCACTATTGTTTGTCAGTCTTTCAAGCACTCTTGCAGTGTAGATAGTAACAGCCAGTCCTGTAAGAATGACTACAAAGGAAGCTTGAGTGGAGCACAAAGCATTTACTTCCAGATGACATCACTTCTGTCAGTGAAGAGAGTAAATACAGCCCCCAGTGTACTACTTTGCAACCAGATAGCACTTAATCCAAAACTTCAGTTGTGTCTTCTCTGTCTCTTTGGAAGAAAGAGGGGGAGAAATGTTGAGTGTAAAAACCATCTGGCCCCAATTCTGCCATGTTTTATTAGAATGAGTAACAGAATCCAGTTTTCACTACTACCAATTGTTGTAATCTTTATTCTCACAAGTAAAAGGAGACTTGAGCTTCTACGTGTTTAGTCCCAGGCAAAATGTTTATCTCTCAGTGTTATTATTATCACTAATAATAACACTAGCCTTAATTCTTAGAAGTGCATTGTTAATCCAGTAAGATTGCAAAATTACATAAAAAAGATGAATTGGCAGCATGTGTAATATTGAGTTTATTATATATCACTGGTGTGCAATGAAAAGAAAAGCCAATAAGAAGTTTATTATAATATCAGTGCTGGAGGATGCAATGAGGCAGTAGAGGCTCAGTTATATATAATTTTTTTTTTCACTGAAATAGTTGTTAGGTATTGCACTAAGTTGCCAACGTAGGTGGTGGAACCTCTGTCTCTGGAAGCATTCAAGAGGTGTCTGGAAGTAGCAGTTGGGAATGTGGTTTAGGGGTGATTATAATGGTGCCAGGTTGATGGTTGGACTAGATAATCCTGAAGGTCTCTTCCAACCTTCATGATTCTGTGAAATACTCAAAAGATATTCAAAATTGAGTATTTAAAATTTTTTTTGAACCGAGGGTGCAAAGTCTTTTGGTGGACCAGTAAATGAGTATCTGAAGTTTTCAGTTGTCAGAACAGAAACATTACAGTGTGGTCTGGATATTGCATCACTAGAAATGTCTTGGTGCAGACACCAGTTTGGAGAGACATCAGGAGACACATTTGAAGATGGGGTAAAACATGTAGCATCATAGCACAGGATCTTAAGAGTCACCATGGGAATGCTTGTCCTCAGTTACAAGTAGAAGTAGTTGAACATTTTCAGATGCCCTCTACTGTTTGTGCCACCTGCACAAATGTTGCTTGCTGGCATTCAAGCAGCTCAGTTGCCAAAGAGAAAAAGCTTAGGACTTGGCATTGTGCCCTAGCGTGGGTACAAATGCATCTTTTCCAGAATTTGCATTGATCATAGACATCATATCACCAAGAAAATGGTCTAGAGATTGTCTCTTCCTTGACTGGGACTTCTTAAGTGAGATACCCAGTAGTATGGGTAGAAAGCAGCTTAAACTTGTGCATACTTCAGTTTCCATGCTTACAGTCAGTGTGAAAGACTTTTCCAGGTATTTCCTGTACTACTGGATTTAGTAAGGTGTAAAAATGCATTTCACTGTGTTGTATTTGTTTGCTGTATTTTAAGTGTACTTGTAATTTCACATAATTCCACTAATAACATAGCTTCACACAGAGATGCTTGCAGGTAAAATGGATGTCGATGAATACACAGTCCCATGGTTTTCAGGTTGGTCTGTTTGAATACTGCAAAGATGATTTGAACATCTTAGTCATTTAAATAGTTAACCTAATTATTTGGGTTTTTAAACATAAATTACTCTCTTCCCAATATTGACATTACTAATAAATTGTTAATGAGTTCCATCAGTATCCCAGCAATAGCTGGTGAGTTTGATCAACCCAGAATTTCATCACACGAACCACACTGAAGATTTGATGGTCCCATTCTTTTTTAAAGGCATTGATAAAATGTGTTTGACACCAGCCCCAAACATCCTAATGTGCCCATGAAACCTGTTACCCCTGGATTTGAGAAATTATATGCCTAAATTAATAGAAATCTACTATAGGATGGTACTTACACAGTATCCTATAGTAGGAATTTCTGAATCAGTGTAGTTACTAATAGGCTGTCAATGCAGAGAACAAAGAAGCTGGAAGTCCGAAAATCCCATCTGCTCTGTTCTTGTAATAAGCTTGTTGCTTTATGCTGCAATAGCTGCAGGCTGGATCTGCCTTTCAGGCAAACCAGTAAAGAATTAATTGCTGTAATCCAGTCTGGGTTGTACAAAAGACGTGTAACAATAAGGTCAGAGCACGGACAGTAAATTCCAAGTCTTGTGAGATTATTTTAAAGTGCAGTTCCAGTCTGAAAAATGACTGTGAAAGTAGTTTTATAAAAATAGAGCCACTATCATGCCAGCAGAAGTCCATCCTATCCAGTATTCTGCTTTTAGCAAGGGCTGATAGTAGCTTTGTAAGGAAAATATCTCAGAAACACGAAAAATATTGTGGGATATATTCCCCTCTTTCAAAAGTCATTGAATCAGGACATCTGGATCATTTAATTTTGATAGCAACCAATGTATAATAATATTCCATTTGCTGAGACCCATTTTTAAGCCATTTAAACATTAGGGCTCTACAACCCCCTGTGGCAATTAGAGCTGCAATTTAATAATGTATTGTTAGAAAAACTACTTCTTATTATCTACTTTAAATCAGCTGCTTAGTAATTTGATTGGGTGCCCCTTAGTTCTGGTTTTCTGAGAAAGACAGAATGATTAATCATTCTCTATTCAGCTTCTCTTTGTCATTCATGACTATATGAAATTTAGATACTTCTCTTCCCAGCTGACAAGCCCTAATTTATATAGCCTTATCTCCACAGAAGTCAGGCCAAACCTCCCATTGTTTCCTGTCTCACCCCATAACGAAAACTGAATTTTCTAACCCATTGTTTTCTTTCTGTTCTCACTCCATGTTTTCTTATAAAGCCAAATGTTCTCAGTTAAAGGAATCAGCTTAAGCAAAAGCATATTGGCTTCTTCAGAAACACTCATATATTCATGAGCATGCCCTGCTTTGAAAAAATCTGTGCAGACTCTGCTCCAATATATCATACATATCCAGATGATTCTGTATTCTGTTATTTATTCCAATTTGTACAAATTAGCTTAATAAAAAAATAAGACTAAAAGAAGTTAGTAGAGAACTTCCCCAGAGCAGTTTTCATGTTTTTTAAAGGCTGATGTCCCAGCTGATGCCTCTAATTTGTTTGCCTGCTTTGAATGGTAGGGTAGATGTTTTGTGGGAACTTCAACAATCTTAACACTTGAGCTGCTGTAGAGGTTTTGCATAGGTACTACCTAGACCTAACAATTTGTTATGGTTAAATTTATACATTTACTCTGCATTATTTGAGCAATTAAACACTTCCCTGAAGTTACAGCATGGATTCTTCATTCTCAGTGTGTCTTGCAAACATTTTGACTTCCTAGCTGTTGCTAATTTAATGCTAATTTCTTTATACTGTTACCTTCTCTGAACTACCATGGTTCCTTCGGGCTTTTTCCTTATTTAATTAATATTAAATTGAAGTACATTGTAATGACCATTAGAATGGATTTACTATAAGAACAAGTCCAAAATTGCATCATTTCAGTGAGCTCAAATTGCTCCAGTGCTTATGGTATCCAAAGATACTGTCTGCGAATTAAGCTGAGGGTCTGCTAGTTTGTAGATCCATCTAGCCAGAATTATCCCTGACAGCTCTTGTTCAAGGGGTTATTTGATTGTTACCAAATCACTCTGACTTTCAAATGCTTCAGACCCCCCTCCTTCACCCCCCTTCCCATCCCTTCTGTTTATTATAAACTGAAAGCATCAGCCTGAATCTTGCAAATCAAGATGGGTTTCTTTCTAATGATCTTCATTGATAACAAAGACTAATCAGACTTTCAAAGAAGTTTGAATATTTACATTGTCTCCAGTATACAAGTATATTGGAGAATATAATTTGGTTTACCTCTGATGAATAAGAAAGAGAAGGTTGAGGGGGAGATGTGGTGTTCAAGGTTGTTAATAGATGAGCTGGTAATCTAAAAGTAAAGTTTTTGAAACACTGTTTGAGTATATGAAGTGCTGAAGATCGCAATGACAGAAATACAGCTTCTCTCCAGGAAGCTAAAAATCCATGACAGACCTTCTGCCAAGACTCCAGATTTCAGCTTGACTTATCTTTAGGGAACAGTGGCAGTTGATTCAGGAAAAATGCCTTATTTCCTGATAACATGATTATACCAAATCATCTAATCCTGGTTATAATTTTTTCTTTCTTTTTTTTTCATGTTATTCATTTTCTGTCATTTTTACTTTTGTCTATTTACATATAGTTGCGGAAAGAGATTCAAGAAATTCATCAGCTTTGCAAAAAAATGGAAAAAATTACTATCCATGTTAGCAAGTCCATCATGTGGATACATAAGTGATTTTTACAGTTTGCAAAATGTCACTAAGTGTAGGCCAACAGACTCAAGGCTCTATGATGCTGCAGAGTGGTTTAGAAGCTATCATCTTAAAGAAATAAACAGCAATATGCTTAGTATTGGTTACATGATGTATGTAGGAAAAACTAAATAATACAAAAAAAACCTCAGTCCAGCAGTAATTATATGTTTGAGAAGGCACATCTGAGTGGCACCATGTCAAAAGAGAACGGGAAATGCAGTCGCTTGGAAGGCTTTTCTTGTGTTAAAGTGAGTGTGTTAGCTTTTCAGATAGGAAATGGTTTGAAAAAGTAAGTACCTGAATTCTTATCCAGGTTCAGTTTGGTCAAGCAAGACTCTTTGCTGACTATCCAGAAAAGCCCAAGTAATCTATTTTTATAATTTCTTTTTAGCCATCAGATAGGATAGGAAAAAAAAGCCTGTAAAAATAGTGTGTTAAAGCTTGCATCTAAAAACTTGTCCTTGCACTATCTAGAACCCCCTGAATCACAAAGATACAAAAAATTGGCAAAGATACCTGGAGGGAAATTTAGGTATAGTTAGAAAACTTACGTCCAAACTTTTTTTTCTGGACCCATTGTTCCATAAACTATAACTTGCAGAGCACTTAAGATCTTTCCTGCAATATCACTAGACTGGCAGAAAAACCCCTTGCTCTTCCTTCTGCCATGCCAGAACTCCTGCGTCTGGGTAGTGATGGATCTTTCACAGGTGGTGGTGGATCTATCCATCCTACTCCTTCTGGGTCCCTTTGGTGGTCCATCCTGGAGATGTGCAGTCAGTGCTGGACACAGTTCCAGGGCTGGGCTGGAACTGGTCTACAATCAGTCCTTTCTGGGACAATCTGCAAATAGAAGAAATGCACTACAGCAAAGGTATTTCTTGAGTACCTTCACTAGATTGATGAAGGGTGGATGAATTGTGATATCACAAAAAAAGTGTATTCTTGTTAGCTAGATCACTTCCTTGTGTTTGTTCCAATTTCATTCGGAGAAGCAAAGTCCCTGCTCTCTTCACTCTCTGTTTAATTTATTTTCCTACTGAGGATATTCTGATTCTGATTTAGAAGGCAGGGGAATTTTTAAATAGTCCTGGTGATCTTCAAATTAAAACCCAGAAACCACATTTCCCAAAGTATGTGCCCTCCTCTGACTGGGTATGTGGGAAGTCTTTCACTAGAGTGAAAGAGGCAGAAAAAATATTGCTCCTTCCTGGCTTTCCTCCTTCAATTTTCCACAGATGTCAGTCATGTCAGAACTGGTATGCTTACTCCCAGACAGAATTTCGCTGTGAGAAAACTGGTGTTTTGTTAAAAAGGCTTGACTGTTACTTTCACATATGTCACTTGGGCAAATGGAAAAGTCAATGCTCAACTGCATTATCAATTGCAAAAACAGCTAAAAACAGTTTTTAAATGCATTATCAGTCACATACTTCTGTATATTTCCAAATATTGTTTAACTGTTTGTCTATTTGAAATTAAAGTGCTACAAATATGGTTTAGCTGGATTCTCATTCTTAATTCTAAGATTTGAACTACATACAAGGATAATATAATTCAAAGTTCCCTGGCTGGAACCTCCCTGGAGGAACCAGAAGATATGAAGACAAACCAGTGTTTTCTGGAATATTCATCCTACAGTAGAGTTTGACTATTAATTTCAATGGCACCATTATTGACAACAACATTAGTACTATTAAAATTCCTTAATTGACTTATTTGCATAATGCTTACATATTTTTCATAATATTTTCTCCCTTTTTGCTTCTTTTAGTATTTAAACATGTGGTAAAATGGCTTGAATGCCAGAAGAAGTTTGTCATTTCTTTCCAGAATTGATTGTGTCTTCTTTTTTTCCTGAGTAGGTAATTTTAAAATGTTGGCTGCCAATTTTTTTGACCACAATAGCTGTCTAAGCTCCTTAAACAGATGTCTGATGACTGCACAGCTATGCCAAGACTCAGACAAGTGCTTTTGGCATGATTATATTCAGATATTGATTCTAACAGGACCAAACCAGTCAGGACCAAAGTCCTGGCACAGCCTACAAGGCTGTAGCTGTCAATTTATAACAGACACAGTTATAAAACCCCACGAAAATATATTCCACTTCCAAGCAGCTTTCTTGGAAATGGAGGTAAACCTTGAATTTTTCTTGGGTCATTCATGAAGGTGCAGCAGTACCACCCAGAGGCCATTGCTGTGCTGGACACTGCACAAACTGGAGAGAGTTCCAAAAGGGCTCAGAGGCTGGAAAGACAAAGAAGACACTACAGATTAGAAGAGATTATCATATGAAAATGTATTTGTAATAGTCTTCAGATGAAAGCTCCCAAAATTTCACTCTCTCACTGTCTTACTCAAGCCAAATCTGAAAGTAGACAACCTCTAATCATTCACACTGCTTTTGATTCTTAATTGGATGAGATGAAAATCCAGGGTTTGGTCTTTGCTTCCAAGACAATATATTTTTTTTCAGGGGTCATTCCTGAGTTATCAATAAGCATATAATGAATGTGCAAGCAGTGTGGCTATCTAGTGGAACATGGGTCATAAGGATCCAGCCTACACTGGGTAGGGAATGTGGCAAAAAGGGAACATCTTGTTTATTCCACACACCCAGCTGTTCCACTGTTGCACAACCTGCTTAGGTGTATTGGGGGAGACATTGAACTTGGCACTCCCATTTTCTGGGCCCAGTTCATCTGTTCAGAGAACACCCTCTCCATGCTTTTAAAAGGTGGTAGTTATTGAGATCTTTGAGAAGGTCTGATTTTAGCAGTTTGTGCCAAACATATTTGAGAATACCTGCAGATTCTTCTCTTAAATGCAAGGGATGTTTTTAAGTCCTAGTTTTATTGATGCAGATATTACGAGTTGAGTTTCTTAGACCAGACAAAGCACAAAACTAGAGGAGGCCTTTGAAGTCAAAGAAGACCTCATCAGTTTAAGAATTCAGTTGTTCTGCATCAATTAAGCAGCTGAACAGAGCTATTTTGGTCAACAATTTCAGACTTCGGCACATCAAACCTACCTAAATATTTAGTCTCTACTGTTTGTCTTTATGGAATGATGGATGTCTCTGCTGCTGTGAAGAAAAATGAGGTGTTGTGGTGCAGTAGAAGGAAGAAAAAGAGGCATTTCTTGAGATAAATAAGATTCAAGTTAAGATCCCAAATTAGAATATTATGTTGAAATATTTAACTGTGTATGTTAGAAAGGTATTTGGAGGGCTGGACAGCCCGAGTTGTTTCTCTGTTCCAGGTTTTTCCTGTTCTGTACCCCGGTTTTGAAATCTGTACCCAGTTTTGACAGCTGCATCCCAGTGTTAAGAAGCCCAGGAAGGGGGGAGGGGGGGCCGCCTCCTCCTTCCCCTGGCACGGCGTGAGCTGTCCACAGCCCCGCCTCCCCCACC
>VWYE01000748.1:0-36365 GCA_013398995.1 Alaudala cheleensis | reverse complement strand
CACCGTCTATAGACCACCACCCCGTATGCAAAATAATCACAGTTCCCAAGCACCCCTCGGCGTCCGGAAGCGTGGTCCAAACCAAAAAACTTTAATTTTAACAAACCTAACCAGAATTAAAGAATGTAAAAAGCACCATCAGACGAACAAAGTTGTAGTGACTGTACAGGTATCACTAGCACACTCGCCACCCACCTCGCCATGACTTCAAAGGCACTCAAGAAAGGTGACACCCTAGATTCCTAACGCCTAAAATCGAGATCCGAGCAGCTCCCGTGAGGAAAGGACTCCCAGGCTCTGCGCTGCAGGGCGGGCCTGACCACCTCCTCCCTGGCGGAGCAGCGGCGTTGGCACCATCCCTAGACCTTATGAGCATCTGCTTTTTAATAAAGGCTTTTTAAGGAGTAAAATCACTTCTCCTGCCCTATTTATTTATATTATTTCTCCCTTGTAGTCTGGCATCAATTAGTCTGAAAGCCGAAACCACCTCTGGTGTAACAGAGTAGCTACAATGAGCAATGTGCAAGTATTATCAGAGAACAGAACCAACCAAGAAGGTGGGTACTTTTCATTCTGAACAACAAGATTATGTTGAAATATCAATTACCAAGGCAGGCAAGCAGAATAGCAGAGTTCTGACCTTACTGTTGTGGGTAAATAAACTGAACACCTGAAGCTATCCCAACACTACAGAAGCAAGGAATAGAGGTGACCTATGGAATAAATGCAAGATCCATTTGATGTTCTTTACAAGCCTAGCTAAGGAGACACTGTGAAGTAACAGAGACTATGTCTTGTCCAACTGACATGGATCTTTATTTCAAGAGGACGAGGATGAGGGGACAGTTTATTTGTCACTCTCTGTCAAGCACTGATAGGGAGGGATGCTCAGGCTGAGTGTTTTGTGGGAACCTACCCAGGACACAACAGAATATATTAACACAGCAAAGATGTTCTTATGACATTCCTTGTTCTTGTAAATATCAGTAGCTTTGAAGCAATCTGCATATTTAAATACATCAGTATGCATTATATGCATTATTTCACTCCTTTCCTCTGATTACTTGATTCCCCTCCCCGCAGAGCAATACCCCAGCTTTGTAAAATAAAGTATCTATTACACACTGAAAAAATGAGCCTGATGAATCACAAACCCCCACATAATTTAGTACATCATCTCTCAATACAGCTTTTCAGTCTAATTTAATGCATTATTGAAAATAACACGTTCATTAAAACAGCTGCCAGCAAACTCTTCATTTGGATTGTTTCATGAAGGGACTAGTCAAAGGGAAATGAAACACCACAGGCTAATGATATGCAAAAAGGACAAAAAACATTTAAGTTTTGATACATTGGTATTGAGATGTTAATATGATTTTTCTTAATGAGTACTGCTCTGCCAGATTTTATATGGTAAATCACAAACCTGGTGTTTCTTCTTATCCAAATTACAACATACAATAAAAAAATAACAAAAAAACACATGGCAAAATTACCAGGGCTGTTCAGTGAGGATGATTTAATGAGCACGAATTATTATTTATTGTTTCTTATTGCTGCTTCTCTGTCAGTGAGCATTTAAGTAGCAGATATTTTCATCCAGAGCTCCTGGTCTCTGGGGGAGTGAACTAAAATCTCTCATTCCCTCAAACACTAGGAAGTCCTAGATTCTAATGTGCTAGCTCAAATGAATTTCTAGCATATTCCATTGTAACTGAGCTTTAGCAAGGGTGATGGTCTCTCAACAGGACTAAATTTGTGACATTAAAATTTTGCCACTACTTTTTTCACCCCGTTGTGTGAATCATTGTTTCCTGGTAAAGCATAGAGTTTTAACAATTATACTTTAACTCAGATATGTCATCAGCAAGAGACACACGCCAGAAAAAATAGCAATAGTTAGAGTTTTATTAGAGTTACTGACATTAATTCATAAGATATTCATAAAATTAACAAAACAAAATATCTACTGTCTCATGTCTCCATTGCATAATCAGTCTGAACATCCTTTAAGCCAGACAACATCCTTACTCAGCTGCAGGCCCAGTGGTTTAAATTACACAGACATCCATACCTCCTGCCTCCCCTATGAAATGTGCAGTCAAGGGGAGAGAGTTTGACTGGGAAAGCCACTCATCTGTCTATTATTAACCTTTGACTTAAATATTTTTCATGCTTTTAACCTCTTGCCTAGGTCCAGCAGCCTCCAAACATAAGTCTGTCATGGTCATATCCAGGAAGTCCTTTTAAACTGAGAGGTAAGGTAGAAAAATCAGTTCTGAATAACCATAATCTAAAGCATCTCATGACAAAGGCTATACCTCTATCTGTCCAGTAAGATACTGAACTATTGATTATTTTAGACAACATAATAAAGCATGAATTGTTCTTTTAATTTCTATACTTGTATACAGATATACTCTCCAAAAGGAAAAAAAATGCTTTCACTGTAGTGAGACTGCAGTCTCAAAAGAAGGACATCTGACCTAGTGTAGATGTCTAGAAATCTGAGCTGTTCATTCCAGATTCCTTTGCAAACCGTAGAAGTAAGATGTATATTGGCTAATGTCACAGTAAAATAGACGTTTGCAATCTGATCAATTGAATTGCTTCCTAAAAATGTCTGCTTCTCTATATAAGATAGAATAGACCAAGTAACTCAGAAACATGTATAAATTTAGGCAAGATGAATCCATCCAAAGTGTTTAGATAGCCAATTAAATAAAGTAGGAAATATAAATTCAACAACATAATGCCATGCAAAGTATTTATTTCATGGCAACTATTTAGTGTGCACTTCTTTAAAAATGGTGATTAAATAGTTACCAGAATTACAGACATGGAGTGGGGTAGTTTTATTTAAAACCCTCTAGCAATTTTTGTCTAGAATCCTTCTGCAGTTGTAGAGATGCATTTTCCAAAGATGAGTTATTCCATCTCAAATTTATCATTGAAGTTACTTGGGAAGAACCTTTCTATGGAGGTTGATGTTTCCCCTTGAAGGTGCAGTATGAGCCTACTTCTCTCTGCATGAAGACAGCAGTTTAAACTGAATAGCTGACTTCTATATGGCTAATCTTAATCAGGTGAATCCCATTCATGTTGTATTAATGGCAAACAGATCTTTATATTGGAGGGAAAGAGAATACAGCCCTTTCAAAACAAATGTGTAGGAATGTCCTGACATTTAGAAAATTTCAATAAATTATAATTGATTTTATGTACAACTTAGTGGTTTCACAGATCTGATAAATATACTGACCAATATTTTGTTTTGCTTCCTGCAATGTGTGTATGAAAATGCATCTAAATTCTCATTAAATTGATTCCTTTGATAACCATGCAGTAGGACTTCATTCAGAGAATTCCCAGAAGTAAAAATGAATCATTTCCCCCAGTGTTTTGAATTAATAGGCCAATACAGGTAACTAATAATAACTTCTTCATCATATGCTCTGTAGGTCCAAACTAGTAGATCCATTTTTCTGCAAGAGAGAAAAGATTGGTCAGAGATGCCAAGCAAAGCAGTATGCTCTAAATGTCCTACAAGGTAACTTTAGATTTTTTTTTTCTTTTTTAGAATGTCTACTGAAGTCTAACTGTCTATCTTGTCATTTGATGAAATAGGACATGCCAATTTATTGTGCTTAATACAGAGACTCTTGGTATGTGTTTCTACAGTTTTACAACTTTTACTATGCTGTGTTAGTTTTCTAATTGATTATTTGCAAAATTTCCCGTGCCATCAGATTTTGCCATGAGTTAATAACAAAACAAATATTTAATATACTTTTAGTTAACATGATCTCAGAATTACATAGCTGAAAACCAGCTTATCAGAGTGTGTATTCTACATCTCTGTCTTCCTTTGGTACAGAAGTACCGATTTTTAGTATTGTGAAATAATTGCTATGAAGAGAGAAGACTTAAAATCTGGCAACTTACAGAAAAATTAATAAAACATGTTCATTTGTCCCCGTGTTGCACATTTTTTTTTTACTCACTTTGCTCCTTACAAATGTAAGAATCATAATCACAGTGTAATATTTCCATTATGATTTCATAGATTTTGTATCTTTTCTCTACTGGTCACAATTACTCCACTGGGTGAAAATACCTCTGCACCCTGGCTTGTTTCAGTTGAACAATCTGCTTCTCAGATGGCCTTGCAATTTATTCTCACTGCCAGGGCAAGGTGCCATTGCCTCCCTCTAGGTGTGTCTATTGATTGCACAGGTACAACTCTACAGAGAGACCTGAAGAGATGAACTTACAGTGTGACCAAGATCTCCCTCACAGCTACAGAATAATTGTCTCTAGAACCTGGGGCTGGAAATCATTCTAAGCACCCAGACTTACTGAGGTAGGTGCTTTGAAAAGGTTCAAGTACACACAAATGAGCAAAGCAATAGCTGTGTTTTTATATATTGAAGTCTTTTGAATGAAAGTCACTAAATGGTTTTTCCCACGTTCAGTATTATACATCTTGTGCCTTACCTTTAACTTTGGAATAACAAGGCTCACAGTGCACAGTTTGTTTGTAAATCCAAATGCTGTCTCCTGCTTTTAAATCCTCCAGAGGTCTCTTACATACTTCACACTTCAACACACAAAGAATGAAGAAAAATTAAAATGAAGCATTTCTTTAATACTCATACCCTTGTTTGCTTTAGGAAACAAGCAACCCCAGACCAGAATAGGAGTTACTAGTACTGCAGTATAAAAAACTGAACTCTGAAAGAGTAGTTTTAGACAACAGGAAGTTAGCTATCTGACTATGTCACTTTTAGAGATCTAAAAATCAGATACCAGTGTTTCAACTGATTGCATTGGTACTCATACTCAACAACCCTGCCCTCTCCCAGACATTTCCAATGAGTACTTTTATATTCTCTCTTTTAGCTTATATTCTCTCTCTTAGTAGGGGTTCATCATAAAAATGAAAAGATGAATAAAGATGAATGAGCATTTTGAGATCCTTTTCTTTCTTCACTGAATAAAGGAAGAATGATCCCACATAATTCTACAACTCAGAGTAGATCTTAAAGAATCTAGAACTGCTTATTTCAAACTATCTTACGCCACTTTATCGTAACAGTAAACGATGTCTCCCATTCTTGCAAAATCTGGACACTGCGTTCACAAATGTCTCAAAAAAGCTGATTTTTTGAGATAGAAAAGCACTGCCCAAGTTTCACATAGGAAAATACCCGGATACACACAGAAGCTGGCTTACCAAGATCACAAGGAAAGCCTAAAGTGGATCAAGGAGCATGGTCATTTGATAAAGAAACTAGGACCTTGATACCCCGATAATTTTATTTACTTATTTAAATCTAATAAAAGAATATTAAATGCTGGTTTCTTTGGATATTTTATCCACTACTAAGTGAAAATCAGCATTAGTATTAAGGTGATATTAAAACAATCTGTTGTCTTCACTGATTTAATATTTTTTTTTGTTTAAATCAGCAAAAGGGTAGCCATGTCTTCAAAGCTCTGATCACCAATATTAGCTAGAATTTTTACACAGAGAAAAAAAAATCTAAAATTTGGGTTATTTAATTACTGTACTTTTGGTATATACCTTTACAAGGAAATGAAGATGGTATACTGCTGTCAGCTATGTGCAAATCTCTAATGGATAGAGGGTAAGGAGCTAAATTAATATTAATTATGAGAAATTGCACTAGTTAGCTAAATACATAACTACAAGCATGAACCACAGACCTACATCAATTAATTTTTTTGCCAATGCTCTCATAAGTTTGTAGTTATACAAAAATTAAGCTGAATATTCCTAGCCAGACAGGTCTCCCAGTTGATAGTAGGTAACAAAAAAAAATATAGTTTAAAAAATAAGCATAAGTATTTAACAGGTACCAGCCACTATCAACATATTAATATGCCTAATGAAAAGCCCATTCTTCTTTATGTGGGTTGATCTGCCTAAAAAGAATGGAAGCAGACCAGAACTTTTATTTACTTGCAATAATAGTATTGAGGACATACTACATAGTAGTGTAGTTCCCATGGAAGAAAATGCCTCTCTGGTGCTCACAGAGCTCAGAAAGTCCACAGTAAACAAATAGCACAAGCAGCTTCTTACATGTGAAGTGCAACCTTACTGCTGTATTCTGATTTGTGTTACTTTTCATGTAGTAAATAGGGATAGGAACTGCTGTCAGAAGCAGATGTAAAAGCTGTGCAGGACTGGGCAGAAGTATGAGCTATGCTAATGCAGTGATTCTGCTGACTATCATTTG
Organism: Alaudala cheleensis; assembly: GCA_013398995.1. Classification (NCBI taxonomy): domain Eukaryota; kingdom Metazoa; phylum Chordata; class Aves; order Passeriformes; family Alaudidae; genus Alaudala; species Alaudala cheleensis. Next base: position 30,096 of record VWYE01000748.1, on the reverse strand, counting down.
TTAGAACAACAAACTCTGTGTGTAGATGCAAACAGAAATAAGACAAATGAGGCAGAAAGAAAACAGACTATGGGACTGAGCATCGCCAGGCATAACCTGAGAAAAGCATAAGAGCAAATTTTAGGCTGAGGCTTATGGATTGGAATTACAAACAAAAAAGAAATTTCTTCTGTGCTTTCATTCTTAATAGAAATAAGAAAAAAATAAGTATTTTTTAATAATTAAGACTGTTTTAGATCTCAATCAGGAATATCTACAAACTTAATAAAAATCTGAATAAAATTTTACGACATGAAGAAAGTGTAAATTGACATCATTCACTGTATCAGACTTAAAGTGAAGGCTTATAAATGTGTAGGACTCTTAGAATATGTTCAGCTGCATCCTTTATCCTGCTTATGGGTGCAAGGGAGGAGAGGCAAGGAGAAAAAGAGTAGAGGGGGAAGGGGAAAAGGAGATAGAAAGAAAAAGGAAGGGATTGTGTAGGGAAGAGAGGGAAACACAGAGATTAGTATTTCCTATGTTAATCTTCTCCTCCAGTCTCAAGACTTCTTATTCTCACAGGTGGAGAAGGCCTAAGGCCTAAATAATCTCCTATTATATGTGTGCTACAATGCAGGTATTACAATCAAATGGTATTTCTTGATAGCAGGTAAATCTTCTTACCTTGAAGCAAGTCGAATGACAGTAAATTTGCAAGGCATCTAAGATCATTTTGGCATCTATGCCCAAGGGCTTCCTGCAGTATGTACATATATCTTTTCCAATTATACTCCTGTGTATATAATATAACATCAGCTGTCAGAAAAAGAGCTGCCATTGAAATCTCAAGCAGAAAATTGATAAGGTTAGCACACTGCATGGGAAAGACATTTGTATACTGTACAATGGCCATTAATGGAAAAATGTCATTTGTGTTTTCTCTCCATTCCAGTTGACAGGTGTCATACACATGCTCCTGTGATGGGCAAATTGTCAAGTAGCAAAAATACCATGGTAGAAAGAATGGTCTTCTCTGGTGAACTGAATTAAGCTGCTGAATATCTGGGACCATGTATACTAAACAGGGATAAAGTGGGGGGGAATTATTTTAATGGTTTAATCACAAAAGTAAACTGGTAGTTGAATTCAAACTGCCATAATTTGATCAGCCTGGTTCACAGAATTCTCAGTGATACTGAAGTGTCTGAAAACCTTTTTTGACTTTCTCCACTGCAGACAGAACTCATACCTTCATAGCAATTATAGTGAATACATGTATAGAACAGCCTACAAGGTATTCGTGACAATAATATTTTAAAACATTTTCTTGGTTCTTGTTGCATTCCTCTGTGACATCACTCTGGACTTTGTCTGGATACAACTGTTGGTGTTGTTTTAGCATTAAAAAATTAATGGCTCTTGCTCCTTTCCTGTCAGTGACAAACTGCTGTACTAATGTTTAATCATCCCCAGAGTTCCTTATCCTTGTGTTGAAAAGGATACACGTTTTTCTGATTAGGTATTTCCAGGTAGTGTGCCTGTCCAAATTGAATTGAAAATAATGGCCACATTTGACTTCTTTTTCCCCATAGGAAAGTTATTACAGATTGAGCAAATACCCTCCTTATTTTTGGGAATGTCTTACTGGTGTGAAAAGATAGTTTTCAACAGCACTGTCATGTGAACCTATTCTTCCACTCTTGTACATAAATTTGGTCATTATCATTCTCACAGAGGAAGGAAAATTTGGAGAGCAAGTGGCTGCCTGAGATAGAAACCTACAGAATCACAAAGCCAACTCTGTCACTTAAGGCATTGGCTCTTGACTCTATGGATTTTAAAATGTCAGCTGTGACAAGCCTAACATAATATTAAGCTGCTGAACTGTGGTAATGATTTGATGGCAAGATTTTACTGAAAGAGAGCTTTGTATGAAAAGCTGTTTCATGATGGTGACTTCCACTGCTCTCCTTTGTCTGAAGACTTGAATGCTTATGTAAATGTCTATGTCCTTTGGTACTCTATGATGTTATTAATGTGTACTTACTGATCAGAAGTAGAATAAACAGTTTTGATAGTATTTCCAGTTATATTTTCTTCATAGGCACCAAGTGATGATTTGCTGTGAAGCAGAGAGTACATAGCTATCACTAAACAGTACTACATTTTTTAAAGGTTTCACTACATTGATGATAATATGCAAAATAAACTAAGACAACATGCTTGTTAAAAAAAATCATACTTGGCGATGAGCTCTTTTTCTGGCTTTTTCCCAACCATCAAGAATAATATATCAAATAAAAAGTGTAAATTAGTATTATAGTGAAATATGTAACATAGTGTCCTTAGACTGTGTTCTATTTTTAAATGATTCTTCAGCATTTCAAAATTAAATCCACACCCATTGAGCAAAATTTACATAATGGTATTGGGTTTCCTGTGCTGATATCTCAGCCTAAATGATACATAACAGAAAATGGTGACAGACTACATTTTTTCATTTTCCTCTGCTTCTTTCACTTGTTCTCAAAAAGCTGTCAGACAGCCAAACAAAATTACAACATGTCCGTAGATTTAGAGTGAGGGTCTTTATAATACAGGCTTTTCAGTGTATGATTTGTGTTCACTGCAGTAACTGTATTGTTCCTTATATTAGAGTAGAAAGGAGTATACTGAATTTAATTATCAGGAAGATTAAATCTTCCATTTTTAACAGTCCCACTTCCAAGTTTCTTAAATGTCAGGTTTTTTTCCATGGAAGGGATGAACATGTATGTGACAGTTGAAGAAGTAATCTTGCCATACATGTTTTGAAGATTTATGAATTGATTTATTAATCCTATTCTCCAGAAATTCTTAAGGTATATAGTAATTATTACATATCACTCATTAATAATGTTCTGCAATGTTAGGAGCAATTGTTTATAATCATGTTATTTACCAAATGTTGGGTTTTTTCCAGGAAATAGATTGATAACGTGTGTGTAAGGTGCTACAAAGCTCAGATACTATTTTCTACATACCTATATTTTGTAAAGTACATATGTCTTATTTGATTTCTGTATAACACCAGAAATGTATTTAAATTGCACAGTTACTGATAAGCTGAAATGATTAATGTTTTATTTATATTTCATAGAACATAACAATGGGTTTGGTATTTAATCAGAATGTAACAAATCTGTGTTTGCTCACCACAGAGGAAATATCTCAAAAGAACACCCAGTGCTCCATTTACATGTCAGGTGAGATGAAAGTAAGCTTACTAAGTAGGAATGCAAACTAAAGCTAAGTTATCACCTTTTGAAAGAGTTTCTATGGCTGAGAAATTCTCTTGACCAAGAATGTGCGTGTCACAGGGTGGAGTATATTGGTAGCACGATTGCCTAAAGTTTATTGCTACAGTGAAAAACAGCAAAGAAATGTAATTCTCTGTTCCTGTAAAGCATGAGCTTGTGCTTCTTATTTTTGTTGGTAAGCTTATTTTTCCCAGGTCTTCCATTGTATTGTATTTAACTTCAGAATCTTGGGCAAAGTGAGTGCTGTGCATTGCACACTCAACATAATATGGGTATTTATATGCTGCATACCTGAAAGTAACATTATCTTACCTGAAGTTGCATAGAGAAAAATACTTTCCTCAAGTGTAGAGAACAGCATCCCTTGGATTTTACTAACTGACTGGAATATTATGGTTGAAATACACAAAAAAATGTATATAACCACAGCTTAGGAAGAAAACCACAACTGGAGTGTATAAAACAAAAAACGCTGAAGCAAAAAACAGCAAAAGTATTTCCAAAGCATCAGTTTCTAACCTTGTCACCTGAAAGTGTAAGGAAGCTCAGAACATTTAAATAAATGCATAGTCTGACAGCTTGACAAGACACCAAGTGAAAACAGTCCCAGTGTAGCCTGAGAACTGTGCACCTGATCACGTCCCTGCTTTCAGTTTGTATCAGTCACTCCTTTACTTGCTATGGTGTGACTTGTTCCTACAGCAAACTGCTCAACAATAAATACTCTGTAGAACCAAATGCATAAAACCTGAAAGAGTAACCTACAAAGTTTAATAAGTTTCCATGAATTAAAATGGGATTAGATCTTCAGGTAGAGGGTATAAGGCCTATCAAGTGTAAGGTAACATTGCATATTGCAACACATTCTTTGCCCTGTCATTCTTCTATTGCTGTTCTCTATTTTAATTTTCAAAGATAATCAGAATATTGCAACTCAGAACCTGTATGTGCACAAAATTCTGAAAAATGCTAATTCATTTTTCTGTTGAATATTCATTTTTAATCTTAAATTGTATACTGTTTGGCTTTGCTTTTATTATCAGGCAATTTATGGGTTTGTCCTTCAAGGTCATGCAGAATTTTCGGAACACACAGATTTCCACTCTACTCCAACAGCAGATGTAAGAATATGAGGGATTAAAGGTCCTGTGGCTCATTCACATCCACAGTCAGAATCAGGTGTGCATAAGGTTAAGGATTGGCCATAATTCCCATAAAGTAAAAGACCTTTACTTTCCCTGTCAGTAAGGCTCAATAGATTTCTTCTCTCCCTGCTGAGTCATCAGCCCTGACTCAGGCAGTTCACAACTACTATGCAGCAATACAACATATAGGTTATGTCTTTAAAGAATCCTTCCTACATAAATAGTTAATCCATATATGTGGTAAGATAGGTAAAGATAGTGTGGGGAAACAAAGAGAGTTGGTACTAAAGGTAATCTTGTGGCCAATGCATTGCAGTTGTGTTAATTATCCTAGAGTGGGAACAGCCTTGCTCTCTCAGCTATGGGTGTGATAAAGAGTGAACTGGTTGGGAGGGGTTTAGTTGCAGCTCAGTTGGAGTTGGAGTTGTAGTTGGGGCCTGCTGCTGTGCTGTGAAGACCCAGGGACAGGATGTGGTGCAAGGGACAGATCAGGTAAGACTTTGTACCAGGGACTGAGAGGGATGGGATGGAATGAGCTGGTGCTGTGAGGAGGAAGAGGGAAGGAGAACTGACTGATTGGCTGCTGCTGACATAAATGGACAGACCCTGGGAGTTGCATGGAGATGCCTTTGGGAAATAAGATAGGCTGTTAAATAATAAGGTGTTGGTATGTGAAGCCTTCTGATAAGTATGAAAGACTGATAGATAATAAAGTCCTGATACTTGGAGCTCTCAGAAAGTCTTTAATGAAGCACTTTGTGTTTTGACCATCTTGACCACCACATGTATAGATTGATACTGAAGAGAGGTTTTCTTAATCCAAAAAGGTCTTTCATTTAAGAACTGTATATTATAATTTGTTGTCATATTTTCTGAAAATAATTTTGACCATGAAGAACAAGATAATGTTTCCTTCTATTTCAGTTGTTTTCTGATACCAATAGACCTGGTGTGCAGCTAGTTCTATTAAACATCCCTACATCGAATTTTTCACTTGGATATGCAATGTGTGGGTTTGTAGAGGCAGAATCCAGCTAGAGTGTGAGTATTGCAAAAGAAATGGTTTTTAAAATAGTTTGTTCTTGGTCAAAAAGTCAGAATCCCATGCCACAGCATCAGTGATTGTGTTGATGATACGTGGGTTCAGATTCATCCCATAAAGGTTTAGGAAGTTAAAAAGGCACTTTAAGTGAAGAATGTAATATTTTCCTTACAGTTTTGTAAAGAAACAAGCTCGTAAGAACTAAGAGCATTCAGGAAATGCCTTTCCTCTAATGAGTAGATAAGAATTCTGGCTTAACTGCCCTCCTATATTTTATGTTTCGGCTATATCTCTAGAGCTATACAGGGTGTGTCTTGTGCTCCTCAATCTGTGCACTGTAGTAGGATATATGACCTTCTGTGTCTGCATCCTGGAAGCAGATTTGGAAAGGGGCTGGCATTACAGAGACCAATGAAAGCTTTCTAAGCATTCCTTAACTTTCTTGCATAAAAAAGCTTTTTATGACTTTTCTTCAAGAGATGTCACTTTAGACATTACAGTACCCAATTAATTTTCCACAGTACCTGGTCTTTCTTTCACTGTCACGAGAGTAGTTTGTTTCTGGGAGATTATTTGTAGCCCTTGGAGGATTTTCATATTCTTTCTCAATTATCCTAAAATAAAAAAGAAACCACACAAGAAAACAAACACTTTTTAGAAGTCTTTTTCAGCCACACACTTTTAATTTACACTTACAGTCATGAATGCAGAAGCTTGGACGAAAAAAAGCAGGTAAGAGAAATTTACCTTATTTTGGTTAAATTGTTGCTGGTGAAAAATAATGCAGTCACTGATCTATAATTTTTAGTCCTCCAATTTATGCTGATATATTCATATTGGAAACTTCATCTAACTTTAACTGAACTCTAAAAGTGCCCACTGGGGTTTTCAGCTGTGCAATAATGTATCATTGTTGACAGCATTCCACGTTTTCTTGTTAGTATTCCATAATGTTGTATTCTTACGCTTACTATATTATAGTTGCAAATTTTCTTTTTTTGGATATACTACAGTTATGTTTTTATCAGAAATTACCAACTAAACAGATACATAGACTCATTTCAAAAAGCAGGACTATGATTCAAGCAAGAGAAACCTCCTCCTGCAGTTTTCCTTGCCACAAAACATGACAGGCAAACAAACATAAAAATAAACCTTGTCATACAAATTATGGGAAATTTCAGGAATAAGTGCTAATAATGTTTTTGATGATTTTACAGAGCAGCTCAGACAAAGGCTGCTCTTGTTTGGTTCTGCCAAAGGTTATATTCTGGAAAAACGTGATCATTATCTGCCTGAACTCTGGATGTGTGGGCTGCAGCTTGATTATTTCAGTGAGCTTGCCAAGGACTGAGGCTCTGCTGAACGACCCTCGCTCAGTGCTTGTTATGCTTTACATGCAGAGCATTGCTGCAAGAAGCAGCACCTCCTTTGTGCCCGGCTCCTGATGGGGCAGGCCCCTGTCAGAACTGAAAGAGAAGCTCATTCACTGCAGATGCTCAGTATATGCTTCCCTGGGCAGACTGTTGAGTGGAACTGCTGGGATAAAAATATTTTCTATTAAAAAATAGCAAAACTGCCTATAGATTCAGATGACTACATTCTTCCTGTTCATGTGGATATACAACTAAATGGAAGACTCATAAAAGACAACATCAGAATGGTACCTAAAAACATTACTAACCTCATTTTAATTGATCAAAATGGATCATAGCTTTTGCAAATAATGAAATCTACTAACAGTAAAGTTTTTATACTAGGAATGCATTTTCTTATTTGTTTGAGATGCCAGTGACTGAATTCACAGAACACTTGGATAAGCACAAAAATACTTAGCAGGATCTTGTCACTAGTCATTTTCATTCTCCACGAGAGATTATAGGTTTGAGTCCTTGCTTATCAAAATACACGCAGCTTTATTGTTATATTTGGTTCTTTGTGTACATTTTAGAAATAACTAGAAATTATTTAGATATCTTACACTGAGCAAATTCTACCTGCTTGTATTAGGAATTCATCTTTTCTGGTTCTACTAAATGGCTACAATTCCTGATATTTGATCATTAAACTTTAGAGAGAACTATGAACTGATTCTCACCACTTTTTACTTTGGTCATCAGCAGACTTTACTTCCGTGTGATCCCCAAGGTCCTCATCTCTGAAAGTGAGAAAGACCTCAGAATTAATAGAAGTATTTTATTTAATCTAAACATATTAGATGGACTCAATGATTTATGTTGGAGAAGAAAAAAACTGTATGCATTCCCCAGGTAAGATTCCTGACTACAACAAGTAAGTTATCTGTTCAGGCTTTGATCTTTCTCAGTTTCTTTACAATATGACACTGCAAAAGAATTGCAAATGACTCAAAAATGTCAAGTCCATTATAGTATTGTAAGACAATTCAAGCTGGAATTCAGGGACCTCTCTGATCCAACCTTCTGCTCGAGGCAAGGGCAACACTGAGGCCAGACCAGGCTGCTCAAGTATTTGTCTAGATGGGTCTTGAAAACCTTCAGGGAGAGAGATGTCACAACCTCTCCAAGCCAGCTGCTCCCCTGCTGGACAGCCATCCATACAGCCAGTCAGAATGTCTCATGTTTCAGCTTATGGCCACTGTGTCACACTGTGGTGTCACACTGTGGTGCCACACTACAGGTGAAGGTCCTGCTTACATCTTCCAGACTGACTGTGGCTCTGACATTTTACCTTGATAACAGACTTTCATTCAGTTCAGGCATCAGTACCATGAGTTATGGAAATGGCTGCTAAAGTGTCCCTTGCTTTGTTACCATATCCAGTCCAAATCTCTATTCCAGCTGCTGTTACCTAGGGTAGTGTACAATCTCTAGGTCTATGTGGTCGCACTCTAGGCCAGTAAGTAATCAGCCACTAGCTGTCAAAAAGCTAATTTAATATAATAAATTTCTTGTATTAACATATGTCAGGTATAAAAATGTTATTTTACATTAATATATTAAATGCTCTATACTAAAAAATATTACCCATTGACAAATTAAGTTTGAAAAAAGGTCACTGTCATCCTCATTTGAAAACAAATAAAAATCTAATTATTTTTACTGAACAGAACCTATTAATACAAATATCCAATCAATCATAAATATGTTTTAACTGTATAGGGGGCAGATTATGACAGGCTTGCCTCTTATTTTTCTGATCAGCAGTATTTTTTTCAGTCAAATCCGAAAAGCCTTTTCCTCTGAGAAAAAAACAAACAAATAGAACTGTTAGGATATTTGCCCTATCTAGGAAAGGATAAAGTGTCATAAAAGAAAGAAATATATTTATGCACACATTTAAAAGAAAAAAAATAAATTTTTAGTAAATTTATGATCAAAATTTGCAGAAGCTTATGTTCTTGAAGAAAATATGTTTGTAATTTTCCCCTAGGAAGGTAAGGGTATGTACTGTTTATTTATTTATAAGAATCAAAATATAGTACATCCAAGAAAATAAAAATGCTTTTAAAAATTCTATTAACGCCATAGTTGAAGATTGTTCTTTGCCAGTGAAGACAGTGAAGGAGAAACGTGAACTTTGCAACAATTTACAATTAATTTACAGATTCCAAGCAGCTTAAACTATGCTTGCATCATTTATTTGCAAAAATGAATTTTTATTTAAACTAAAAAACTTCAGCTTCAGATGAAATATATGGCTAAATGTCCCAAAGTTTCCTTCTGGAATGACAAGAAATTATCGCTGTGTGTCATCAATTATTAAGGCATGGATCATGTTTACATTTATATTGAAAATGTTAGTATCTGAACACTCACATATTTTACACATAAAGAAACATTTTCTTTGATTTCATAAATAGAATTAAACTAGAGGCTAGGTTTTCTTCTATTTTCTTTACAATTTTAAAGTGGTTCAATGAATTAGAGAATGGAATGACTTATAAAAAGTACTGCAAGAAAAATCCCATGGTTCTCTTTGGATAGAAATAGAGAGCAAAACAAAAGGCCAAGTTAGCTCTGTGAAGCTCTTAATTTGGTCTATTCAATTCATTATAGGCTTAAAAGTTTGGGTACTCCCAAAATTCAGTAGTGTCTCCAAGATTTGGACTCTATCATAATAATTTCTCTGTGAATTAACTTTTAAAAACAAAAGATATCCAATGGAGAGTTTAGTGCTAAATGTATGTCAGTATGTAGGCATAAGTGTGTGTATATGTAAGATTGTGTACTGTAAAACAGATGATCACAGGTTGGCAACATTTATCTGCTGTTAACTGTTTAGAACATGATTTTTGAAATTTATCTGTGGAGTGTCAGTGCTCAGTGTGACAAATATTGCACAGCTCTTACTAGCACAGTACCCCACCAGTTCCTCCCTTTCTCTGTGCTGAAGGGCTGCTTGCAGATCTCCAGAAACCTGGCTTGAAACTCATTGAACTGACACACTCTTCAAAAAAGAAAGTTTGAGTTGTTCTCTATAGATCACTTGCCTTGCTGATTGAAATCTTTTGGTACACCTTGCTGGGCAGCATTTACCATTCATGAGTTCTACAATATTTTGTTTACTGCTCCTTCTCTAACCATATCAAAATATTTCAGTGATAGTTTAATTGTGGAAGAATATTAGGCATGTATGGAAGCTTGCCATAGGTAGGTAGTACTTGTTCAGCTGACAGTGCATATGCAAGTTAATTAATTTGTATTTTTAAATTCGTCTTTCTATATAAGAAATGCTACTTATTAATCTATAAACATTTTATAGATTAGCAACATTACCTTTTCTGACATTCTCATAGTTGCAAACTACTCACTGCCTTAGAAAAGTAGGGCCTGAGGATCTTTGAACACTTACTGCTTGTCATTTGTGAAAGAACTTGGATTCACTTTGCTGCGGTTATCGAGGCCTTGATTCCTTTAGAGACAGAACAAAATCCAGATGAAATCACAATTAGTATAGCCAGCTGTCAATTAGTCAAATATTCATTTTAAAAAAGTTATAATTGACACTTTCTGTATGAAAGAAAAAATTTAACTGATGAGCATAATTTTAGTAATTCAAAGGCATTCATAGATACAGCAATATGCCCACCAGATGCACATTAAGCATATACTCTTCCTGGAATTAAAAGACCAAATGATGTTTTGGAAACAAAAAGTTATACCTAGCACTTTTGTCAAAAAGGACAATTCCTGCTGAAGATGGGTTGAGGACAACTTTCAAGAGTGTCTGTCCTCTAAGATGGTGTGATACAACAAAAATTCTTTACCAAGTAGTACAATCAGCCTACAAGTACTCCTGATATGTGTGAATAATATCTTACCTAATAAGTAATTATGGACTAATTCTGTCTAAATTTTTTAAAAAGTCCTTTTGTGTATTTGGTAGGTGTCCTATGTAACATGTGCCCAAAGTATGTATTCTATCATCATCCCCATGGGCTGTTTAAACCAGGTGGGGCAGTGTTTTCCTTGCCCCCTCCCTCCGGACAATCTGCTGTTAATGGCCCATCAATGCCCTCCCCAATGACGCACATGTAACTCCCTTTGGGAGCTGTCTCTGCTTAATGGGCAATCAAGGCCCCATTGTATGACTCATAGAATGGCATCAGCCCATTGTGAGATGCTCTGCCCAGGGGAGGGGAGCCAAACATTCCCACCTGGATATAATCTGGAGTTTGGGACAGCATAAACCTTACCGACGGGATTCCCAGAGGACAAGAGCTACTGGACCTTTCTATGGTATCACTATTTCAACAAGACCATTTCATCTGGACTGCTACCACCACCCTAACTAACAGGGAGTCAGGTTGTATTCTGATCTGTCAAGGGTCTTTTTTACTCTTGCATTTATTTTATTGTTTTCCTATTAAATTGTATTTCCAACTTGGAGTCTCTCACTAGTTTTGCTTTCAAACCAGCACGGTAGGTTATCCAGACCAGCTCCTTCCCTAGTAAACTCTCACTTCTCACAACAAATTTTGTATTTAAACTGAAGGATGCTGAGATCTGCTTACATCCACTGATTATTGCACTTCCACGCAGGGATAGAATTTACCATAACTATTTGATATAAGGAGGAAAAAAAAAAAATCTTCCTTCAATTACATCTTGTTGGTTAACTCATTTCCTGTTTTCTATATACTAATATTAATTATATATTAATGTACCAGCTATTAAAAATATAAACTTAAGATATTTTATCCTTTTTGAATGAAACTTTTAGTAGTATCATGGCAAATCATGGAGTGTTGCTTCTCGTACCTTTATTTCCCTTCCATGACACTGGTTTAAACATTTCTATAAAATACTTTGTTTCTGTGAAACTGGATTTTCAAAATGCAAACTCCTCTATTTGAAAATTTTCCTGCAGCTTTACCTAAAAAGCTACCATCTAGTAGCATTAGCTCACTACAAAAAAAAAAAAATTATCATTTTACTCCTCAAAAGAAAGCAAGGGGGAGAGAGTGATGCCTTTGATGATATGATCTCCTATAGGACCTGTTATGTAACATGGCAGTCTATGATGTTCCAAATGTTTCTTTATTGACTTTTCATTCTGACCTGTTCTGTCCATGAAACGACATCTCCATGGAAGGTAAAGGTAGCCTTTTCAGGTTTCTTCTTGGTCATATTTGTCAGATTTGGGGCTCCCTTTAATAAGATTATCAAGATCTCCATTTATTTAGGAATTAAACAGTTCCGTTAAGGAGAGTCGGCTGCCATTTGTCACCCTGAATTTTTAAGCCTTCTGATAAGTTGTAGCTTGGAGTCAGATTTTCCTATGGGTTTTCATGTAAACAACAGATGTTGTTTTCTAACCAGCTTGGATGTTTACATTCTTCTTAGTGGGATGGATTTCTTTGACAAGCGTGTGTATTAGCCAGTCTGTGTGTAGAGGTGTTGCTTCCCTCAGCCTATCAGAACTTTTTATCTTTTTGTATAAATATATCTGATACTCATTAAACTTCCTCTTTCCTCGCCTCCCTTCTCGACTGCATGTCTTGTGGTCTTGTTTGGTATCAGTGCGACAGCCATTTAGCTAGAATTCCATACCAGTCATTAATAAGTTATATACTTGTGGAAATTCTCTTTATAATGTCACAGGCTTAACACTTTTCAGAGTACTCCTTCAGAAACTGAAGCCTTGCAGTTATCCAAAAACATCCTTTTCTTGGTGAACTGGATGGCAAATTGCTTCCTCATGATGTGAAGGTAGCAACACTAAAATTTATAGTAAGTGTAAATAAGAGCTCAGGTAGTTATTTACATTATATTTTTTCAACTTCTATTTAAAAATAAAACCAACCAAACCCAGCTGTGCATATGTCTGGCTTGAATAAAATATGTATTACTATTCTTATCTCTTGCATCCTCTATTTCTTTCTGTTCTTAGAGATATTTTAAATATTCATTTCAAGTCTTCTCTAAAGTCTACAGAAGGTTTGAAATTGCAGCAATCTCAATTATCATCTTTATGTGCTGTGCAACCTGCACATATATGTCAGCCTCAGTGTTGTGTATTCACCCAAAAGGGGGGAAGCAGATTTGGGGCTCCTGTTTGTTCTGCCTGCAATCACAGGATTATGTGCTATTTACTCAGCACAATTACCAGTAGCCTTTCTGCTGACTTCTGCTGCTGTTCCCAGCGTGGAGCAATGGAAAAGCTGTGACAGTAGCAAAGCTGTGCCCTGCAGGCCGCTGTGTCTGTACCCTCCTGTGTCTGATTGTCAAAGGCATGTAAGCATTTGCAGAACCAAATCCCAATGTGCTTCTAAAGGAGATTTAACTCAGTAATGCAGATATGTTTGAAACTTTTAGTCATGGTGTTGATGTAAAATATTCTATTCACTTTTTTTATTATTTTCAATTTCATATTTTTGAATAATTCATATGGGTTCTTCTTTCAAAATTAGATACCTTAATTGAAGAAGTTTTCCTATAAAAATATTCCAATACAGTGCAGATAAAATATGCTCCCACAACAAGGCCCACGTACTAGAACTTTTTGTGTTAATCTTTGTAAAAAAATGTAAAAATCTCAGTGTTATTGTATCAAATACTATGTAATTGAAGGAATAATGTTATAGAAATATATTTTGGAACACTGGGAAGTGTAGCACCTATATATTTGTTCTTGTAGGCAGTAGCTTTCTGTCAAAAGTTTTTACATGTATTTTAACACTCTTTCCAATTAGCTTCAGATTTCTTTATCTTAAATTGCTCTGTTCACTTTGCACAGAGTTTAAAAAAAAATAATTACAGCTATCTAAAATAGTTTAAACTTGGCTTACTGCCTGTTTGGAAATAATGGGGGGGAGAAATTTCCATTAATTTAAGACTTATTTCTTCAGAAATGCATGTACTGGCCCTCATTAGTCCTTGGTGCAATTCAAAGGTGAGATGAGTTAGTTTGCTTCTGTAATCTTTAAATCATCATGACTTTGCAGCTGACAGCATTTTGTTACTTCCTCTCACATTATTTTGTTCTTGTCAGTGCTTTGGGTATCCCAGTGCACTGACTGGCTTGCAAGGAAGATTTTACTTGCTATCTAGGCAAGGCTGTGTGTGCACTCTTTGTCATCTACAGCCTGATCCATAGAACACCAACCCTGAAGGGTCTTAATAAGTGAACAGAAACAAACACTGCTGCAGATTGCAGCACAAAAAGATAAGCAAACTGACCTGTTCAGCTACATATTATGGCTACTATGAAAGAGAAGTTCTGTAAAACAGGACCTTGGAAGATAGGAATTTATTGTACACTTCTCAGACTTTCAGCCTCATGAAACACCTTGACATAACTGCTGCAAGTAACCAGGACTGAGGTCCTGCAAGTTCTTTGCCTTGAGGGGGATGGCTTAGTGCAAAGCAGAGGTCATAGGATACACAACTGCTAGCTACTGGTTCAGGCATAGTTCAGGTTCTTAGCTACTAAAGAGCTGCTATTCATAAAAGGACAAAATGTAAAGTAGGAGAAGCTGTAGTACATGGGGCATAACTCCAAATTTATCTGATTGTGCTCAGGGCATACTTTTGCTGACTTCTTAAATCTCTCTTTGTTAGCAAAGCTACATTTACTTCAGCATTAGCACACAGCACTATCAACCAGTGTTGATATTAGAACATAATCCAGCCTCACATTAAAAATTAGAGTAGATCTGTGTTACAGAATCTAAATTTCAGGTTATGTTTCATTTGAGAGTTGTTACTGTGTTAAAAATCAGCAATGTAACTTACATCTTTTCTAATCCTTCTAAAAGAGATGACAAGTATTAAAGTAGAAAAAGACTAATGTATTTTCATACATTAAAAAAGCTCCTTGAATATCAGAGTATCATATGCAGAGGTGCAGTGAAAGGCTCCTGTGAAGAAGGATTTCCAATTTCAAGTGTAATTTTAACTTGAAAAAATAAATTACTTTGGTGTCCAAGGCTGGCTGAATTGAATTCATACTTCTTACATTTGTCAACAACTTTTTAAAACATAGACTATGATGGAAAACAGAAGATGAAACTTCTATACAAAGCAGTTTAGACAAGCTATGGGAAATATCTTTCAAATATGGTAGGTGGCCCATAATAGATGCTGACATTTTTCATAGGTCATTCCAAGGGATGCCACCTCCAAGTATATTATTTTCTGAGACAGCCATTATATCTCAGTGAACATTCTGCCTAGGGTGAGCATTTTTGAAATGGATGCGAATGAGGTAGGTCAGACAGCCTGCCAGGAGGAGAATATAGTTTGCTCACAAATTCAATAGGATGAAATATTTTAATAAAGACTCAGGACATGGCTGGAAGTTTTTAGGAGCACCTAATTTAGGATAACTAATATGCATTTCTGTATTCTACATGAAAATATTTGGAATGGCAGTACAGAAGACTTTGTATTGCATATTGTATAAAAGGATCTCAAGTATGGGAGAAAACGAATTAATTTATTATAAAATAGAAACATTAGGATTTGGATTAAGACCTAGGTATGCTTGTCATTATTGTTAAAGTATGGAAAACAATTCTCTTGATTAATTTACTTTTCTGTTTGTAAGTGATCAGCGCAAAAAAAAAAAAGTCTATTCTGCCTTTAACATCTTTAGAGAAAAATGCACAATATAGCACTGTGAATCCAAAGGAAGCCCTGCCCTGAAGGATAGAGGCACTCATGTGCAGCTGGGCCACTGTGGGCCTCATGCTATGGACTTGTTAGCTGTGAAATTTGCTGCTGTTCTCTGTTATTTTGTCTCTAGCTGCTTGTGTAAAATAGGATTAGAAAATCTGACAACTAATGAAGACAGTCTAGCAGAATAAAAGACATAAGTAAAGTAGGTTTTAAAAAAAGCTGTCAAGGCAGGCTGCATGCAAAATACAGGGCTCAGTTTAACCAGGGACTCTTATTCTGCCATATCTTGGATCCCTATGCCTCTCAGACACAAACAGAAAGGGATATTATATAAGGCTTGTGTGACAAGCCCTATAGAAATCAGCTAAATTTCAAAAGCCTAATATCGCTGATTCTATATCAGTATCAGCAAATGCTCCTTCTTTATGGAACAAGAATGGTTTGCATTAACTGATTCTATTAAAGTTAGCTATCTCACATCTTCCTTGACTTTATGTATCAAAGATCTATTGACAGTTTCAGTAAGCAGTCTTTAAAAGTAGAAAAAATTAATATGATATGTAATCACAAAGTTTTTGGGATTTTTTTTACTTTTATGCTCAATCAAAAAGTTAGAGAAATTAAATTGTCTACATTCTTCTTTGCTTTTCAGGCTGCATTTGATTTCTAACTCAGTTCTCTTGAGATCGAGATCTCATACTTTTCAATTCTTCTGCTCTGTGATCTATGCTGGTGAATCTCACTTATTTCAGACAGCAGTTCTGAAATTCTGGTGTAACTGATGACAAGTCAGATCACCATCAAAAAGAAAAACACAAATTAATTCAATCCACACATTCATACACATCTAATAGATCTTTCTGATCTTTTGGGAGTTTTTTTTTAATCTTGAAAACATGCAGATAAAGTTTCAAGAAGGAAACATGAATCACACCTACAGAAAAGCTTTAGTGATGTTATTCTTTAGTGAAAGCAATGAAAATCTTTCTAATATTTTTATTTGAAAATGTTGAAGGCAATGAAGAAAGCATCAATGCAAGTAGACTCTCCTTAATGCTAAGGTGAAACTGAAGTTGATCCTAGACATTCAGGAGTGGAAAATGAAATTTTAAACAGACCCCAGATAAGCTCTTGAACCTCAAGGATCAGGAAGCAGAGTATGAGCCCACAACTCTCTCGTTATTCTGTAAATGCTTATATAACCTGTAAAAGTCCTAAGCCTCTATCTAGTTCCAAATGTTCCCTAATTCTTGAAGGCATTCTTGCCTTGTTGCCTAGAATTTTGTCATCCATCTTTGCTGATACACCAACAGTTGACATAATACCCAAGCAACAATATTGTGTTATTTTATGGACTAGAAAACTGAAGGACCATGCATATTTCAGACTTGTTGGAATGCGTTTAATGACTGGGGCACTTCATCTCAAATCCAGGGATACTCAGTGAGGTTTTGAATTTAGTCATTCTGTCATCATCGACATAATCATGAGCAATCCAGAGGCAGCTCTATTAAAGGAATTGTGCACAGTATTTTTAATAGATCAGCATCTGCCTTCTGATTAAAAGCCCTGAGCAGAATGATAAAAACTACCGAGATGACTCGAGATTTCTAATAGATGATAATACATATATATATAATATTTTTAAATGTGATATCAAACAAGTTGTATCTGATGTCCCTTCTTCAGTGATCTCTCCCTCTTGACCTACAAAGCATTCTGATCAACAGCTTCTTCTTCTGACATGATGGAATATGAAAAGACCACACTAAGAAAGTCTGGCTAAACCCATAAGGACATTTTTGAATTAGTCATGTTAGCGCAGGAGAAGACAGAAACAACCTATTGCCAAGTGGGCCTTCAAACTGTGGAATAAAAGAGTTGATCTAGAGTGTATTAAACAAGTCAGACATCTTACTGGATAAAGTTTAGCATCATGCGCCCAGCTGAATTTTGATCTGCTATTATGGCTGCTTTGCTGTCCCTGTGTCAGGTTTTGTCAAGTATAACTGAGGATGAATAAAGGAACTTTTTGAGAGAAGATTGGCATTTACCCTGGAGCAGAGTGCATTTCCTTCCACATTGCTATGCTCACTAATCAGTGCCAGGAGCTCTTGCTCAGACCTTTCATCAATAACAGCGGAGAGATAGGGGACAGAACAGTACTGCAGTCAACTGTGAAAACTAATTTATAATGTGCCAAAACAAGTGTAATGCTTAGCCCAGAGGATTTTGGAGTTAAATACAGAGGAAGAAGCTATTGATCAGAATTTTTTATAGGAGATAGACTGGGAAAGATCACTGGGAAAAGACAACTTACTCCGTTTTTCTGGAAGGATATGCATGACCCTGTAAACACTGTATTAAAATTTCAGTTAGGAATAAGGGGCTTGGATCTCTTCACAGAAGCTGTGCAACAGTGAGTCATTTGGATCAACATGCAGAAAAGCTGCAAACCAGTGTTACAGGGAATGCCAAATCTGTCAGAATGGAGAGACAGAAGTTCCCTGTCACTTGGAAGTGCCTTTTGCTGAAATGCAAAAGAAAGAAATTGAAAATTTATATAAATTCATATAAAAATTTATATAATATTGTATTGATTTGAACTATCAAAAACAATTTAGAAAGTGTAAAGTGACTTCACTTTACCAGAAAGAAACAATTGTCATTGTAGCAAAAGCAAGCTAGTGAATTATGGGTGTGCTTATGTGAGGTCTGTTTCAGTATCCTTGCTTCCAACAACTTTTGAGGGACACAGGTGTCCTCCAGAACATTTTAGAGGTCTCTGGACGGTCTAGCTAAAAAGTCAAATAGCAAATAAAAGACATCCTAAAGGAAAAGTCATACAGGAATTACTCCTGTAGGAGCCATGTCTTTAAATTTTGGCCATCTAAACTTTAGTCCAACCTAAGATAATTCCTTTGAATATTTCTCGTGGCTCTTTGGCATTGCCTATCATACAGAGTCATAGAATGGTTTGGGTTGGACCTAAAAGATCATCCAGTTCCTACCCCCCTGCCACAGGCAGGGACACCTTTCACTAGACCAGGTTGCTCAGAGCTCCATCCAACCTGGCCTTGAACACTTCAAGGGATGGCAATCTAATGAGAATACATAATTTACCAATGTCTCAAAATGCACCTAACATTCTTTCCATTTTGTGCTTTATGCAGCTCTGGAACAAAAAAGGTTTTGTCAATAAATGTTCATTTAGGAGACCTGACATCATGGTTTTAATTCCATTGGTTTGGAAAATTCCAAGTCAATAAAATTTCTTTTTTTTTTTAATAGAACCCCTGTATTTTATATTTTTTCCACTTTTAAAAGTTCCCAAGTGTTGATAGACACAACCATGTGAGTCATTATTACAAGAGTCAGTTGAAGAACAGGTAATTAATGAGTTGTTCTTTCACATTCTATGGCAATGAGACTGGGAACACATCTTGAGTAAAATAGGAATAACATTAAAAAGGAGCATAGAACACACAGATTTACAGCATTGTATGAATTTTCTACTACCTGAGAGGAGTAATAATAGTGAGTTACCCTGTACAATAAGGGGAAAACTTGTACAGGAGCAAGAATATAGGATTCTCTTAATTATGCCAGAAAAATTTATTGTAGTCCCTTGTTTCTGTTCCCTAGAAATTGCCTCTCTCGCCCACATACTTACAAACATACAGCTGAAATATTTTCTTCAAGACAACTTCTGTAGCTGGCATACTAAAAAGACATCTTTATGTAAGGGTTTCTGCAATATGCCCTTTGCCCCTACACACTAATAGTCTTTCCCTGGTAGCAGACAGTCTCACTACAGATGCTGTAAGAGCTGAGTGAGATCTCTCTCTAACCTCTTGTATAGCCCCTGTTACTATCACCTCAAAGCTTTTCCTCAGGTATGTCCAACATGAATTAATTCTGATATATGTATGAAAAATAAAAGATAACTTCATTAGTTCTACAGTTCATGAACTTATGGAAATACAGCTTTTTGATTATTCTGTATTTTTGATGGTAATAACTTTGTAAATGCCCTGGTAAACATGGCTCAGCTCACTTTACCAAATACCATTACTTTCTGTAACAATGCATAGTTCAATACCCCATTATAAAAGCCTTTTTATGGAAACACAGATATTATTGTATCCTATCTGTAATCATTAGTGAAAGACTGACTAAAGCTGTGTTAGACACCCTCAGAATGTTTGAAGTGGTTTAACATGATTTTCTACAGAACATTGTTCTTTAAAAAAAATGCCAGGTTTTAAACACCTGCATTTCATGGTTGCTACAATTACAGAAAGGAAAAAGGCAGAGTGAAAGTCTTGTATCTTCACTGATGTCAAAAAAAGCACAAAAAAGACTTGATAAGCCACTAATAAAAGGCCCATTCAGGAAATCAAAAAAAAATGTCTGAATGTATCCAGTGTATTGCTCATCTCCTCAATCATTTGTGAGATACCAAGATTTGTGAGACCTGATTTGATCTGTTATGCTCTGAAAGAGGCACAATTTTTAGGCAGTAATCTTCACTTCTTCTGTGTCCTAGCCTACTTATGCTGCCTAGAGTACCTAGAGATGCCCTAGGTAATCATGAGATGCCTATTCCATTCTCTTAATCATATCCAGTAGGTGAAGGTCCATACGTCCAAGTCTTCAGATGTGAGATGTATACATATATTTATATATATATATGTATATACTCTGTGTTTTAAGATGGATGCCAGGTCTAACTGTTTTCCTTAAAAATGATGCAATAATTGCTTTTTTCCCCCCCAACAATTTTAGCCAGAAGAGAGTATCTGACATCCTTTTCAGGTGAAACCCTTCTGAAAGATTTTCCTTGTATCACTGAACAGTGTGTTAGAAAGCCAGTAGCCATTTTCCACTTATCTTCTACTGAAATTAATTCCTTATTCTTTTAACATCTCTATCAGAAGCCTGAATGACAGACAATTAATACATTACATCTGACTTTAAAAGCATGAGCTGAAAATCTTTCTATTCCAAGTAAAAATATAGGTAACTATAGGATGCAAATTAAAACAGCATTCTAATGCAAATTGATATTACTATATATGCTCTTCATGTAACTGTTTACTTACCCTGTGTGAACACAACCATTTTTGCCAAAGATGTAGTATTTATGTGACATTTTTAATAGCAAAAGGGAACTTTTGCTGGCAGCTGATTAATGCATTTTTTGGCTAGTGAAAATGTAACAAAAATCTGTAGTTTTGTGAAGCTAACCCATCAGCAGCAGATGGATGACATCTGAAGCACTAGCCAAATGTAAAGGAATTATAGCAGCAGCAGAAAGGGCTGAATTTTGCCCACGAAGATTACAGACTACTTACAGTTTATATACTGACACAAATAGCAGTGCAGTGTTGCCATAGAAACTTGTAGGCCAGTAAAATATTCCTCCAGCTCTTCACCAATGAAGGGACAGGAATACAGAGCTTGGTATGGTAATGAGAGCAACCAAGGGATGATGAATGTGAACTGATTGAGGGTGAGGATTAAGTCAGACCTTAACAAGCCCTTAGCAGTGAAGAATGGCTGTGACTTCCCTAGTTAATACTGGGCGTATTTAATTCTCTAAGATCTCCCACATTTGTTGACAGGAAAATGCTTCACTGAAACATTGCTTTTTTTCTTCTTTTTCCCAGGGATTACACTGTCAGACATCTTCTGGATGCTTTCTTAGTCATTCTGTACTGGTTTTACATTTTTAGGACTTTGGGGGAGGGGAACAGGATTCAAAATAGTAGAGACTGTAGCTTCAGAGCTCACAAAACTGAACTTTATGAATAAAATTCAATAAAGTCAGCTAATTTAAATTAATTTTAATGTCTGTACCATTTAATATTTTCACATAAAACCTGAAAATGAGCTATTGTAATTCTCAGTGTATATCTAGAAATCTCTTTCTAATTTAATTCATTTTATAATTCCATATTCAGGCATTTTAATCTGGTCAAGGTCACAGAGTAAAATTTTTTGCATGTTTATAGAATCACAGAATGTCCTTGTGTTGGAAGGGACCTTAAAAATCACCCAGTTCCAATCCCCCTGCCTTGGGCAGGGGCGTCTTCCACTAGACCACATTGCTTAGGACCCCATCCAACTTGGCCTGTAACACTTCCAGGGAGGGGGCAGTTATTGCTGATTGCTTTGGAAAATATAACATCTCTATCAGAACAGAACCTTACAATTTGCTGAAAATTTAGTTAAAAATGTAAAAAAAAAAATCTGTGTCTCTTCCACCAACAATTTTTATGGTATTCTGCAGACTTTCAAAGGTTGATTGATATGCCATCTAAGTCATCCCTCAAAAACAAGTTCATCTGTTGAAACATGCTAATTTTGCCACCCTAAAGGGTATACCTTGGGTTTTCACCAGAATGCTAACATGCACAAGCTAGGGTGTTTTTATATGCATAATAACATGTAGTTACTACCTCTCCCATGTCTGAAGAGCAAAGAAAATGCACTGTACAATCCATACTACCCTGATTTTTCTGTTTCCAAACATTTACAGCAACTTAAAAAACATATGCTGCTTTTTAGGGTGCAGACTGGACAGACTGAAAGATTAAAAAATGAAACAGCTGAAATAACCTAGGAAGTCAATGAGAGGGAAATCAGAGTTTGGACTTCTAGGCCAATGGTTAGGACTGGATAAATGCTGCATTAATCACACACCATGTCCAAAAGAGCAATCAAATATAGAAATAAAGCAAATAGAGTACTTAACATCCCAATGATCAATGCTTATGAAAACACTGTTCTGATTATACTGTTTATGTTACCTTGCTGTAGCTTGATCATCCACATCACTCTTTGATTTCTGAGGGGTCACCTGTTCTGATGAAAGGCCAGCCCTGCAACAGGAATGGTGAAAACATACTCAAGGCACAAGAAGACATTTGAAAATATATTGCATTACTTAAATGGTTTATAATTGTAGGTATTATATTTCTTTCAGGTGTAACTACAATTAGTTAGCATTGTCTTTGAGAGTTTTTTTCTGCTTTTCCTTTAAATATATATTATATATATATATATATATAATATGTGTATAAAGAATTATACATATACTTTTAAAAATGTAGTGCTTTAGTTCACTAGACTACCACATCCACTGAGCCTTTAGAATAACGAATATCCTTAGACAAGCTATTTTGTTAGTATGGATATAATAATAAAGTAGAGTTTCTTTACTGTTCAAAAATTATTATAGTAGTAAAAAAACCTTGAAAAACCTTTTCTCCTACCTACTATATCTTATTTAGTAAAGGCAAAACTTTAACTAGAAAAGTTAAATAATTTTTAAAAATCATTTTAAAGATAATTTTTAAAAAGCTAAATAAATGAACATTTTCACTTTCCTATTTTTCTTTATTTATGTGAACAATCAAATTGGTCATGACAGGGATACTAAAATTATGAGTAATTATAAGAAAAGGAGAAGGTGGCAAATAGAGTTGATGAGGGTTACCTGCTTCTTTACAGATTTTTTTCTATTAGTACAGCAACTAAACCATGACAAGTTTCATAGCTGTTTTAATTATAAGTAATGAAAATGCAGGCTGGTTAAATAAGCTTTTCTTAATGTAGACCATGTGAAATGGACATTTAATTAATGAATTAATTTAATAAATTATTTTTCTAAAATTAGAGCAACCTTTACAGACACTTAAATTTAGAGTACTTTGTATCAATTCATCTTAATTCCTTCTATCACAAGCCTTTGCCTGTGCAGAGCTTCTTGATTTGATTTTCTTTTTTTCCACATTGCTTACACACTCTTTAACAGTTTCTTTTCCTTTGCATACCTCACACTCTCTCTTTCACTGACTTTAGAGCAGCAGTTGCATATAAAAGAGTATTTGC
The DNA here is from genome assembly GCA_013398995.1 of Alaudala cheleensis. Classification (NCBI taxonomy): domain Eukaryota; kingdom Metazoa; phylum Chordata; class Aves; order Passeriformes; family Alaudidae; genus Alaudala; species Alaudala cheleensis. Next base: position 6,626 of record VWYE01000748.1, on the reverse strand, counting down.
ATTAGCAACATATATGACTGTGGAACTAAAACTGCAAAGCAGTTTTTAATGTTTTATGCAGTTTAATGTTTTTTCAATTTGAGTAAATATCCAATTAAATGTTCTAAGATATATGCAAATAATTGCCTTTCTGCAGGGATGGAAGTCTTCTTCATGCACTTCTGCAGCATCAACTGTAGAGGAACCCTCCCAGGAAAATTATAGTGTTTGTATTATAAGCAAATGTAAAATAATAATCGAGGTTTATGCAAAGGAGTGTGTTACATTTCTAAATCTACTAAGAAGCAAAGTAAGACATACCTTGTTGGAGTCTCTGAATTTTCTGAAGTGGTTCTAGAGAAAGAAAAGAGTAAACATTTCAGAAAACAAATAGCAAAATGCTAGTATTGGAGCACTTTGCAAGATTTTGATCAATCAACAGCAATTACTTTTGCTTTCCCTTCCTTTCAAGACAATTTTTTTTTTTAGTGTAGAATATATGTTTAGCTCAACTAGTATAATACTAAATTCAAACCATATTCTTTATGACACTAAGACAACCATTCTTCAATTAACATTCTCCAGTTAATCACTTTGATTAATAGTGTTTTGTTTTCAGCACACAATCCACGACCAAAAAACTCAAATACAATGAGCTGCTTATAGTCTTAGCTCCAACTGCAATTTCTTTAGGGTATTCTGTGAAGTGTGTTCAATCAGCTGGAACTGAGGCAAAGAACTCTGGAAGTTTATATATCACGTTTAACTATAAAAGGCTGGAATTACATCTCAGAATTACAAAAGTATATAAATAACCCTGAACAAGAAAACCCACATATCCATGATTGCTGGACTCCCTTCCTGAGGATAGCAGAGCAATCAGCCATTCTCAAATGTGAAGAAAAGACATGGCTGACATAGCTCTTTGCTCAGGCTTTAAGACTGACAGTGACCTTTAGAAACTGTGCTTATTAGCATCTATGCATGGCACTTTATTTCCTGAAACTCACAGGCAAGTGAAAGGCTTTCCTTTGATAAATATTTTTAATTATTGTAATAGTCACAATTTGAAATAGCTTTCACATCTTCAGAGCACTTTTAAAAGCTAAACCAAGTAATCATTAAATGCCCATCACTCTTTTTCCAGCTGTGTGTGATAGCATCATTGCTAGAGGATCCAGGAAGGTCATGAAAGCTTCAGAAAGAATATGACTGTTTTCAGTCTTCTCTGAACTGCAAGACTGGAGGAGTAACTGGATAATTAGCGTTGAGAAGAATGCAGGAATTCCAGCTTGCTATTGGAAGCTGAGTGGATGCCATAAAGAGCATTATCCTATGCTTTTAAAATTACCACGATCTTAGCAAGGTACTGAAATGAAGCCAGATAAATTCTTCTCTGTTGGCACATTGAGAACATCTAGTAGGGACTGACTTCAAAGAAAATTAACTTTAACATCTATGAGCCATCTTTCTGCTGGGTAGAGAGTGACTTTGAATCTTGGCCAAACAGATAGAGGGTAGTAAACACAGAATAAGATTAAAAATAATTGCTAAACTTGGTTTTAAGTCTTCAAGTGCCAGACATTCCATAAGCTCTCTGGGCAATAGTCTAGCAAGGCTTATATCTAACATCACAGTGTATCCATTAATTTCCGTTTCATTTAATTTTCATCATTGCTGCATGTGAGACTCATGCTGGTAGTTTCCCAGATTAAAACTGGGGAAGCAGAAGGCCATGCTGCAGCAAATAGTGGACATAAGCAAAGAATATAATGAATGTTGGCTTATTAATATTTTGTTAATTGTTTATATTTCTATTTATATTTTATTTATTATTATTTTAAACCATCTATATTCTGCTTTTAGATAAGAGCACAAGAAATGTTCCCTGTTGTCTTTCTATTCTGCCTAAATGACCACAACTTCAGAAATAAACATGAAACATTCATCTGCAAGTAACTTTAGTCTGACTGTTTGTTCTTGGATACTTTGCTGACAGGGGACTTAGTAGATTTTGAGGTTTTGTTCACACTGATACCCAGAAGGACCAAAGGTGAGTCCCTCCCTGACTGGGAACCCGAATGGTATCAGCAGATCCCTGCCCTTATGGCCAGTCTCTCTACAGTATATTTGCCTTGAGGAGAATCAAATGAATAATCCAAAGTGAAACCTTGAAGAAAGAATTGCAAGCATGATAGAAAAAATTTTGGAGCACTCATGTAACCTCAAGTTGCGGGTACTTCATATACTCAGGCCCCAGTCAATGCTGGGCAGCAGGTTGCCAAGAGCCCAAACAAGCATTTAGGCATGGGATGCTTTCTCTTTGCATGGCATGTTCTGATTCAAACTCAGTCCATCAAAGAACTGCCCTGCTTTCTTGCTCCCAAAATCAGCTCTAGCCAAGAGTTAGGAAATAACCAGCGGCCACTGATACGCACCGTTTGCTTTCCACTGTTTCTGTCGGAGTCTTACTGCTTGGAACTGGGGGAGGCATCCAAGATTGCCTGTAAATTTGAATAAATAATTCAGTATTAGTTTAATGCTCTGAGCCTGAACAGCATACTTTGAATGTTAGAATAGAAGTGATGTATTTTAAATTACCAGTTTTTTCAAAGACTTCTGTAAACATGGTCTAAAAAGCATCAACATGCAAACTGAAATGAATAGGAAATAATACAGTAATTTTATTTATTGGGAAAAATGTATTCTGCGTCTCTAGGTGGTCTTTCCTGCAATCTGACTGGGACAAATAAATGAACCATTCATGGAAAGGACAATCAGATAAAATGCACAAAGAGTGTCAAGTATCAACAAAAAAACACAATCAGGCTATTAGAGGTCACATAAACAGCACAAGCATTTTCAATTCCTTTTTTGTTTGTTTTTTTCCCCTACCCCCAAAACTATCAATCCAGCAATTGTTTGTGAGGTAAAAACAATCACACCAGAAGCAGTGCAATTCATTGATGGCCTTCCATATATTCCAAGGGCCTGAAGAGAACTACTGGACTGAAAACACCATAAACTCTCCCCAAACAGGTCTGTTAATATAAATATAGTGACATTTTAATTTCTACATTTATTATTCTACTGATCGCATTTTTATGCATTGAATGTGAAATAGAAAATCACGAATTAACAGAATTTGCAGCTGGGAAGGATGCAGAGAACTATGGCTATAACCAACAGTACATTTTAAATTAAAAATGTATTTAGTTCTACACTCTTGTTTTTATTCTTGCCTAGATAATGCTAACTGAAATCCAGATGTTTAAAGGTAGCTGTGTATCATTCAGAAGACTGTGTGATTCATATGGACTGCAACAGCACAGGGTCAAGTTGGGCATCAGAGATTTCACAATTACAGAGAGCTACAATGCTTTAAAACTGGACATTGAAAATGAGTACACCAGCTGAGTTAGGGGCTGCAGCCATGTCCCCCAGGCTCACCAAACTGGTTCTACACAGACAAAACTTGTAAATCCCATGGAAAAAGACAGAGGATGTAAAATTTTAATTCTTGAAGCTTGCTGAGGAGTTTGAATGTGCTAGATGAGGAAGGTGGTAATCATTTAATGTAATTGTGATTCATTACTGAGGCTTAACACAGTGCCATATACCCTGGGGCTAATGAATACCTCTTTTTCTTGATTGGAGAAGTAGCTGCAATGTTTGTGGATGCTGCATTAGGAGTCCAAGATTGTCTGCTAAGGAAATATACTTAGTGAGTTAATCTTCAGAAAGAGTACAATTTTAAATTATTAAAAAAAAAAAAAAAGAAACAATATCTGTGCTATCAGAATGATACAGATGTGTATGGTAAATGCAATCTATAATTCTATATCTCAAAGGACAAAAGATGTGGGAGATCTTAAGGGGTCTGATGTTTATACAGCTGCATTTTTACTTGGTATGTGAAATAATTTCTGACTTCTTAAAATCTTGACTCCTGTACCTACACTTTAGTCTCCAAACACCACAGTAATAATATCTTTTATTTTCTTACTTCAAATTTTGTTTCTTGTTCGATTAGAATGCTTTATGTGATGATATATTTGTAAAACTAATCTATATAAAATCCAAGCCTGTGATTTCTCATAAAACTTATCAAAAAGTTATTGTCTTATCCTCTGCAATTCTTAATGATAGCAATTGGCAATTCATAATAACTGTAATTGAAGAATAATGCTTTGCAAATAATTTTACTCTCTGGCAGGAAAAAAATGTGTATAATTTAAGTCTCTCTGAAGTCCCATTCAGAATTAATTGTTGGTCTGTTAAAAAGCCCTCTCCAAAAACCCCCATATAATTCAATTTATGTGATGCTTCATGTGTCATCATTACCATGATTTACAATGTAGTGGTGCAAAATTATAATTTGAAAGAGTGACCTCAATTGAACTTTAAATGCCAAAGATACTGATTTGCTCTTCACAGTAATATCTCAACTCTCCACAAGATGACTTTTAATTGCTGTGCTCTCTAGCAACAATGTTCTGTGTAATTTATTACTGACAGAACTCTACTGACATTGATGAAGGTATAAAGCCAAGCATTTGTCCCTTTGCATTTGCAAATATGGTGGCTGAGCTCTTCTGACTTTCCTTTTTTAAATGAAAATTTCAATCAGGTAATAGGTGTAAGTTTTTTAAACAATAATTTTACAGTGTTGTGGAATTGTATGACAATTACAGAGTGGCCACCTCTGAATCACAGCAACTTTTTAAATGAAAATCAAAAATGTTGTGCTAACTTATTTTAAATTAAAAATGTTTTAATCAAAAGACTGGCCTTCTGACAAAAGAAAAGGTTTTCACTGGAAAAATCAGCTAGCTTATCAAAAAACTATTTTTTATGTTTTGGTACTCAAGATTTCCATTGGCAATGTATGATGGCATTTTCCACTGAAAGCATTAAATAGAATTTTTTTCATTATCCTTCCTCAGAATTACGTATTGTATTTGGTAGATTTTATGCAGAGAAATTTAGAACTCTAGAACATACCATCATTTTTGAAAATACTCTTATTCTTTCCTTTTCTTTTTTTTTTGTTTTTACAATACTGTTATCATTAAATAATCATCATACTGAGTAAATGCGTAATCTGAGCTGGTCTCCCTTTTAAACTGTGCGGAGAAATAAGCTTCTTTAAGCAAAATTGTTCTTATTTTAATGATTTTTTTTTTCTCCTCACCAACTATAAAAAGAGTATTGGATAATTTAGATATAGATGCCTACATTCCAGAGGTCTGGTGGTCAAATGAAGCCTACACCAGGCCATATGCCATACAAATAATTTTTCTGTATAATGTTGGTATGTACATGAATTCTAAAGTTATGGTAATATATAACACTTAGATGATTATGCATAATAAATGATACAAGATACATTATAATACATAATACTTAGATGATAAAGTTTCTGAAATTCATACCTGTTGTTTTGCTTATGGTTCAGAGTTGGGGACTTATTTATTTTATCAGTATCACTTCCGGCTGGAATTCTGTCAGAAACACAGGAATTATTTATAATACACACTCTAATTTTTTTTAATCCATTTGCAATAAAATTAAAAGATGGAGTATCATTTTGCCCTGTGTACTGATATCCCAGTATCACAAAAGGTAGAGAATAGAAGCTGAAATGATATCAATTTAGTGCATTATTATCTTCAGACTCTAAGTAGCTCACTGAAAAAGGGTTTTCCAAGATGATGTTCAAACAATAATACTGTATTAAACCTCACTGTTGCTAGCCATTTATTTCAATTCCATTGAATTAGGTTAAAACACCAGAAAGCAAGCAATGTTCAGTCAAGCAGTACACACAGAACCATTTCCTTTTTCTCTGCCTCACCATTCCTAGAGAGATGCAACAGTCTTGTTTTATATACAGATTTAATAAATCAATGTGATGTGAAAATAAACTAGTGCAAAATCCCAGGCAAAGCATAGTATTGACCTACAGAAGTAACTTCTATAAAATAAGTTGGATTCTTTGTGCTTGAACTGGTTTCATTAAGCCATAAAATTTATGTGAAGAAACAACCACCTGTGCTCTGTGTCTTTAGCAAATCTTAGATGCAATTTTGCAAAGAACTCTCTCCTATCCGGGCAGCTGTGACTGTGACAGCAGCTACAGTTGCTGGGAAGGTCACTAGAGGTCTCACTAACCCTGCACTGCTGCGGATGCAAACCCGAGCCTTCCCTCTCATTCTCCACTGGCCAGAGAACCAGCGTTTCTTTCACATTTCATCGCCTGTCTTTAAAATTCCAGCACAATGCTTTACACAGTTTTGTGTTTTCTCATTTTAAAGCCTTGAAGGTTTGATCTGGCATCCTACTCCATTGCTGCCCAATGTAGCAGAAGCTTAAAAAAAATAAAGTGAAATAAAGGTAAGCATTATGTTAACTTCTTGTATAACTTTTGAGCTTCTGATAAGGAGTCAAAGAATATCCTGTGTTCACACCCACAATGCTGTCTCCAACAGACATCCCACCCCTGGATCAATGGTCCATTTATACATGTAATGTTCATCTGAATCAAGGTAAATTTCTGGCCTCCACAGTATCCTGTGGTGGTGACTCCTACAATTTATATATGCATTAAATGAAAAATATATGTTCTTCTCCTCTCCTCTCCTCTC
>VWYE01000747.1:387181-401134 GCA_013398995.1 Alaudala cheleensis | reverse complement strand
CACCTGCTCTGACAAATGAGTGTAAGACTGGAACAGGGTGGATTCCACCTCTGAAATGGGTAGTGACTCATGAGAGTGCCCTGTGTAGGTGGGATGGATCTGAGTGTCCTCATGGCTGTCTCCTTGGCCTGCCCAGCAGGTGTGAACAGGTTTGTTGTGTGTAGAACAGCCTCTGGTGTGCTGTGAGGGGGAACCATCTGTTCCTGAGCAGCAGGGCACACCTCAGTGTGACTTGGCTTGTGGCAGTGGCTGCTGGTGCCCCAGTGCTAATGAAAGCACTTCACTGTTAACAGAGATGGGAGAGAAGTGCAGGAAGAAAGTGCAGAAAAACTGCTGTCTGCATGCAAAAAATGCTTTTTAATCAACTGCCATCAGCAGAGGCAGAAAGCCACTCAGATAAAAATCAGCACTTCCTTGGCACTGTTCTCTTACAGTTGTTTGTCTTTTGCCACACATCATTATTGAGTGCTTAATTAGTATTAAATCTAATTCTGGGATGACATCTGAGAGATTATGTTACAGCATTAGCAGCTGGAAGAATGTCCTGCCTGTTAATTATTTACATTATCTGTCTCTCAGAATAACAGCTGGCAGTTAAAATACTGTAGAATGAAACCCAGTACCCAGATAAATGCCATATTTATGCAGGTGTAGGAGCATACTGTGTAATCTCTTAAAGACAGTGCCTTCAGAAGGTGATGAAGGAACTCATTTGAGGCACATCCTGTACTGATGTGTCTTGGGGAAATGGGAGATACTTTTCTCTGTGTGCACATACACAAGATATCTAATGCTAGCAGTTTTATAATGTGCCTAGGGAAGAGCTAGAGAGTTACCATGAGGGTAGTTAGTCTAAAAATCAGTCATTCAGCTGTCATTTCTGAAATGTAGCTATCCTGGCTGATTTTGAGGAGAGTATCAAGGTATTCGTTGTGAACTCTCTGCTGGGGTTCTGGCCATGTGCAGGTTTGCTTCCCATTTCTCCAGCAGTGTGTGAGCCCAGGCTGCATTGCTGTGCTGAGCCCCAGCTCCCTCATTGCAGGCAGTAGGACTAGGACTGACCACCAGAACTGCTTTCATTTCTGGATAAGCTGTCAATGCTGTGTTGCTGAGAAGGAAAACAAGTGAGCTAAATCCATACATTTTGTCCTTTCAGAGTCCAAGCCTTTGCAATCTCTTTCCCAGTGTGCCAGGTTCTGGTCTGTTCCCCAACTGATTCACTTGGCTCCTTCAGTAGGAATCTTCCCATGGGAGTTTTGTGAGGAGCTCTGCATGTCCTCATTCTTGGCCTGAGGATGGAGCAGTGGTGGGGCCTGTGAGGTCTTGATCCATAATGAGTCATTTGACCCCTCTCATACTTTGTCCTGGAGAAGGGAAGGATTGCACAGACATCCTTTTAAGGAGCCACATGCTCCAGGGTGATGAAGACAGAGGACAAGCTGTGGCTCTAAATGCCTCTAAATGCAGATTTTGGGTCTTGTATAAGAGGAGGACGTTTGCTCTTAGAATCTTTGCACTATTTCAGTCTGTAAATGCCACTTTCAGGTTCACTTAGTTAAATATGCTTTTTCTTCCCTCCTGCCAAGTTGTCATGCTTGTTCACTAGAAATACTGGGTTTTCCCCTGTGGAAAATAAAACCTTGTGAAGGATAAAAATAATTTGGGAAGCATTGGGATGAAAAGGAAATTTAGGAATTGCATGGCATAGTTTACAAATAAAAATCCCAAGATGATTTTTAATCTTACAAATAATGATCTGCTCCTTCTCCCTCCTCCAACCCCCTGATTCATTTACCTCTGTACTTAATTCTGTAAATATACACTGTATTGTGATGCTTGTTGAGAACATACAGCTCAAGTTATACTGTTCACCCAGAATATACTGGGGAAAAGCAGTGATAGGATAATACATTATCTGTGTGAGGAGAGGGCAGTTTGCAGCAGCTGGCTGTCAGATTGCTGTTTGCTTGTCTCATTCAAGCATTCTGACAATTAATCAATATTGAAATGCTGCTCTGGGTGTGTACAGAGTACGTGCCAACCTGACCACATGCCTCTTGGCAAAACTGCTGTTTGGCTTCTTGAAGTTTCATGAATTTTCACTAGATATAATCTTTTCTCAAAAAGAAGAAGAAACTAATAATGAAGTAATCTTTTCAGGGCTGTGAGCAAGACTGTTTTTGCAATTCTTGGCATACACATTCAGAAGAAAACAGTAACAATGCATTCAGGCCATTTATTTTTATTAATGTAGACAATATACTCAAAATTTTCTACTGTTGGCAGTAAAATTTTGGCTAATGTGTGCTGCTTATTGACTGAAAATCCTCCCATGCACTTCCAAGGGAAGTCTTGCTTTCCTATCTACTCTCTATTCATCTCATGAATTACATTGGAATAATAAGACCGAAAAAAAAAATCCTTTTTATTCACAAACCAGCTGAAAATGGGCAGTAACACTGCAATTGTCCCAAAATTGCCCAGCTAGTCCTGGTGCTGTCAGCATCATTCCAGCACTGCCAGTTTTTGCATCCTGCCAGTCAAATTTACTTTAGCAGTAGTTCCAGGGGAAAGTTGTGTTGAGGTTCTCTGCTCCCCACCAGTGCTTTGGGGGGAGCTTAAAAACAAAACAAAAAAAAGGCAGCAATTCTTGGCCCCATACTGCCTTGGCAATCCCATCCAGTTTTCCCTTTAATGTTTTCCACATATGGTGATGAAATCCACTGTCTGACTTCTTTTCTAAATATAGAATCATAATTCTTTTTAAAATTATTGATGCAATGATTCTTGTTTTCAAGATTTTTTTTTTCTCCTTTTGCAATATAACAACATATTGGGAGTTCTTGTGTTGTCCATTTCCCATAGGCACTTTTNATATTGGGAGTTCTTGTGTTGTCCATTTCCCATAGGCACTTTTGAAGACATTTTATTCCTTTTTCTTAATGCTTTGCTGCATATTTTTTGGGGGAAGTATCTTTTCCCCAATTTTGAAGCNAGTATAAATGGGCTTGGACACATTCCAGTAACTTGTATAATTAACAAAGATACAAAGTTCTTAAAAATTTCAAACTGCAACCCCAGTTCTTTGTTCTTGGTTCTTTGGCAGCAGTGATAGAACTAAACCAGTGGTGGAAGTAACAAAGCACAGACTCAGTGTTTTCTTAGCTGAATTTTGAGTGTTTTGTGTCTCTTACATTGCACTACCCAGCTGTAAATTCCTCATGTACTTCTGTGCTATTGGGGTGACCAAATGGAATTAACTTCACATGAATGGCTTTGAATTTGCTGTTTCATGATGCAGGATTTTGTCTCGGAGGTGAAAAGTGGCTGAATGTAAGCCTAGATTGTGAAAAAACAAGTCCAGTGAATGAGTTTTATTTCCCTTCTCCCTGCAAATATTTGTGTTTTTTATCTAAAAAGCAGGAAGCAGTCTGTGATTTTAGTAATATGCCTAGAACAAAATCTGGGCTTTTGAACAGCTTTCCCTGCTTTGGCAGTGCTTTCCATTGTCAAATCCACAATGACTTAGAACTATTCAGAAGCAATCTTGCCAGTGCAGATTTCAGTTTTAGTGGCCTGTTACACCCCAAACCACTCCTCTTGGCAAAGAAAAGAATATACAGTGTTATATCAGGGGAGAAACTGGTAAATGGCACTTGAAAGCAAACAGTTTTATTCATAAAGAGAAGAAATTATACCAGTGTACAAGCAGAGTCACAACTGATGATGGTCTTTAACAAGCAGACACTTCTTGGGTAGTGGGGGGGGGAGATACAAAAATTTGAAGTTATTTTAAAATCATCTGGTATTTTTAAGTTGGAATCAACAGGTTCCATCCTGCTAATGTAAGTGTTCTTAGGTATAACTAAAAGCATGTTTGAAAATTAGTATGTAAGGAAAGATGCAGTTTTAAATGAAACTGGTGAAATACCCAGAATGACATGAAGTATTGTTGACTTTCTTATGGATTACCTCAAATTTTGGGCTTATATTGTTGCAAATTATGTATTCTGTACCTGAATAATGAAATTAGTTACAGTCATGGCAAGAAGATCTCTGGTTTTTTTGTTGATAATCGCATGCAGCCAGTGACATACAGATCTGGAAGACTGCCAGAACTGCAGTAATAAAATAAAGCAAATTTCTTACATAATTTCCTGACTAGCACTTTCCCAGAGTACAGTAACCCTGCATATAGCATTTGAAAACATTACCAACAGCATTACAGAATAAAGCTCAGTACAATTTAATATCTGAGAGAGGATGAAGGGATTAAAGTCTAAGGATACAATTCAGTGGAATAGTCAGAAGGGACCTGTATTCCTGAATGTTTCTATAGAAAAGTTACAGTGTTCTCTGTGTGTCTAGGACTGAAAGGATTTCAAGATTTGCCACTAACCATTTCTTGCTTCTTCTGTTGTACTCTGGGTGAGACTGATAACATAAAACAGTGAGCTTTGCAGATGGAAAGGAGCTGGTTTTGTGACAGATTGAGTTTTGGGAGCAGGGTGTGGGCAGAGGAAGACATGCATTGCTGGTTTAGTCTCAGACATGTGGTCAGATCCTTTTGTTTGAACCTCCCCACATTGTTCAGGATGTGAGTGGGAGTATTCTCCCATACATGAAAACCTTTAACGACTCCTGTGGCTTCTCTTACAGTGAACCTCTGACACTGCTGGTTTCCAATAAAAGAATTTTAAATTCCTGTTGAGGTAGGACTGGCATGGAGGTGTGGGGACACATGGTGAAATACACAGTGCTTCTGAGATGTGCTGATGGATGAAGGGTGGTGTGAGCCATGGCCTGCAAGCTGCAGAATGGCGAGTAAAGGTAACAGTGGCAGAGTGAGGCTCCAAATTCATAGGAGTTGTATGCTGCACCTTTGGCTGTCTAACATAATGGGTATGAAGTCAGGAAAATGAACCTTTCCATCTAGTGGCATTTCCCTCCTGATGGAAGTGCTGGTCATAGATGCAACAGCAGAATCCAAGAGTCAGGGTGTGGCTTTCTTTCCTTCCCAGTGATGTTCATTGCTCTGAGTGGGCACCTGTATTTGTGAGAGGAATATCCAGCTCCTTTGACTGGCTATGAGCAGTTCTGCCCACTGCTCATTCAGAGTTTCTCCCCTCTGGTAAGGGCAGTACATTGGCTTAAGAATTTTCTTCTACAGACCTGGGAAGGTGTACTTTTTATTCTTTCTTTTCATTTTAAGGTGGGTTACTTCTGCTCTCTTATAGCCTATGGAGTTGACTCTGTTTGCTTTCACCTCTCTTCCACTGGGCAAGAAGCCAAACCATGACTCCTGGTGGAGGGATGCAGACTTTTTGGTCAAGTGGAATATCTGGTAGCATATATAGCTCTGTCCACAGCATAAATTCTTAGGAACATGGGAAGTATAGTGAATATAGACATAGAAGCACCAAGGTGTCCATGCAGTTCTCAGGGTTTTAAACAGAGCACACAGAATGTGTCTGGAACACCTTTCCAATCATGTTAAAGATGGACTTCCTGTATTTAAGTGCAAACTACCTAATAATTTATGCCAAAGTATCTTCACAGTACTACAAGGAATCTTTTCACCAGGATTTAGTTGTGGTCAGGAATACATTAAAGGATGACAACATCTTCTGTTGTAATAGACAAATTTTTGCTCTCTGTAACTAAACCATGAACCCAGAGAGGGAGAGAAGAAGCAGAAGCACATAGTCCAACTGAGGAAACAGTTTTCTGCTGTTATTTTTAGGGGGTTTATGCCATTTGGGAATTTAGCCTAATATACCTGATGCTTAAAAAAGGGCCAAACAATCACCTCCTCAACCAGTCTTAATAGTGAAAGAGGATATATTATCTTTTTTTTCCAAGCTACACACAAGCTGTTGACACATCATGGTTCAGTTGTAATACACTTATAACTTGGCTGAACAAAGAAAAGTATTTTTTTCTACATGACTGCTTAGCACACAAACTCAGAGTGATTGGCAAAGCTGAAAACAAAATGTCTTTAAGAGAAAATATACCAAAGCAGCTTATGTAGTAGAGAAGGGAGAGGGGAGTTTTTTTATTGCAATCTCCTTAAGGGACAAAGTGGGAAAATCCCCTGATGTTGTTAGCATGACACAAGATCTTGTGTTTGAAGACTTGCAGAAGTGTATCTCATGTGATGACTAATCTAATTTGTCTTTTCTGTTTTTCTGTCACCATAACTATGATGTTTGAGGACAGCTGGTGTCCTCAGAGCTAGGCCATCCTGTGTTTGTTTGTTCCATATAAGTCTAGAGACTGAGCCAGTGAGGGTGGCTAAACTTGGGAGTGCAGAGCCTTGTTCCTAATGCCCTGACAACAGGACTTCCAAGGTGAGTTGCCTTATGACCTTGGGCCTCCTTGGGCTTGGGGAGAATAATTTTGCCTGAACAGAGACATCCAACAAAGTCACATTCTTGATCCAGATGGAGGCAGTGAAGCTGAGGAACTTGACTCTATGGACATCTGGATTGGAGGCAGAGAGGATTTTGGTGTTCAATATTGTTCCTCTATATTGAAGGGATATATTTAGGCAACCTCCCACTAAAAAGTGAAATAGCAGCTTTCATTTCCCCTTATTTTTAATTGAGAGAGCACTGCTGGGCACAGTTTAAAGTTCTGCTTCCCATATTCCTAATGAGGTTTTTTTCCTTCAGATTTCAGGGTTTTGTACTGAAAGTGAAATTTAACTGTTGAAGGATAACTGAATAGGTAAACATATGCTGGGATTATCTTATTTAAGACATTCCTTTGCCTCTGAGGAATATGAGGAATCCAAAAAATGTCTTGCACTTAGCTGTAGCTGTCATGAATGCTAGAGGAGGTCCTATAAAGGGTCTTGAAGGTATTTTATTCTATCTATTTGTCAGACTAATCACTGTCTTGTGAGATGGATTATTTGAGTAAAGAATGAAAGTCAGCTCTCAAGTGAGAAGGAAATGAATGCTGTGAAGAGATCCCTGACTCACAATGAACTCTGTTCGACAGGTGAGCGTGCACAGTGTTATATAACACCCTGTGAGCACGGTTCAAAGGCAGGCTATGGTGAGTCACCAATTCTGCATTCTCAAACTTTGTAAGGCATTGCATGAAGTGATTCTTCTCCTCCTAGATGCTGAATTACTTTGAGTTGCAAACCCACTTTTTTGTGTCAGACTCGTGTTGTTAGGTACAACTCCTGCATGTCTCCATCTCCTTCAGAAGTCTCCAGGTGACTAAAAAAAAAAAAAAAAAAGAGACACTGGAATATTTTTCAAGAATACCTTGCATTCAGTGCATTTTCAGAATCCAAATTCCTCTCATTTGTATTTCAGAAGTTCTTGCCAGTTGCATCCTTCCACAGTGTGCATTTTTCTGTGTTCATTGAGTTCTTGTCACTGTTGATTTTAAAAGTCTTAAGGTTATTTAATAGACAAACAAATCATGCTGAGGTCAAAGCAAGTTTAATAACACTTCTTGTTGAATTCTAAAATATAAGAGGATCATTCTGCTTGAATACTTGGCAGCTGTGAAGTGTTTTAATGAACAGAGCCTTATTTCTATATGACTATTAAAGCAAATAGTGTTGGTGAATTTACATGTTTGCACATCATGCATAAATCTCTTGTGCAGACTTTTTGCACCTCTCCCTCCATCAAGTACATTTTTTCTCAAGGGATGCAGCCTGGAGCTCATGGAATGATTTTGTAGTGCAAAGATACCAAGCACTGGTTAGTAAAGTTTTCAAGTGCAAGTGCTCACAGCTGCCAAATGTGTTCCTGTACCTTTACTCTGGCTGTTCTAACCAGAAAACCCTTCTGTCTGTTCACTAGCAAGGCTCTGGCACCAAACCTGCAGCAGTGAGTGTTTCACCTGGGGTTCATAGTTCAGAATGCATAGGAAGGAGGAAAAATGTACATTTTGCCTCAGCAGCTGCTCATCACCACCTTTATAATTCAGGTTTGCAGGGTAGGATTTGGGATGTCCTACCCTCCAGAAACAATTTGGATCATAGTGGTTGCTGAAGTTGTGCATAACTGACACGAGCAATAAGTGAAGGCAGTGAGATTTTGCAAGGGAAAAGAAACAGTCCACAAGAAAACTTATCTCTGATTATTGCTGACAGGATAAATATTCCAAAAAGATCAAGAGCTGTTCCACTGTAGTCTTATTTGATATATTGATAGGCTTCTGAAGCACACAGCAATTAGATAAATTGCCCACCAGTGCTCAGTGAGGAGCTGATACAAAGCTTCCTAAGACAGGTAAGAGACAGGTAAGACATAGACTGTTAGGCAGATCCTAGCAAAAATGGCTGCAATTTCTACCCTGGAAGAAGGCAAGACAGAAATCATCTTCAGTTGAACGTATATAAATATATACAAAAAAAATTTCTTAGTATTTAGAAGACAGAGGACAGTAAAGATGGTGCAGAATTGATTGTGTTCATGTTTCAGAATTCATTTTGCATGAATTCTAAGTAAGGAACTTGCCAGTTCCTGTGACAAAATATTGTAATTTATTGCTTCCCCAGATTAAATAACCAGAAGGTGGTTTTTTGTAGATTGTTAAAATGTCTGTTGAATGTCACAGATTTCTAAATCAAAAAGGGTAAAAAACAAAACAAAACAAAAAATTTTTGAAAGCAGACAACACTGCAGAATGCTTGTTTTTGCTCTTCTAATCAATACATACAATTTCTTAAAATCTGCCTAATATACTGTGAATTATGCAGGTCAATTAGTTAGCAGTTATAAAAAATGTAGCACTATGCCATCCTTGATATTTTACATAAGGAAGTGTTAGTCCTCTAAATGTAGCATATTTCAATAAATGAAAGTTGAATTTACAATTTAAACTGACAAGGCAGCAAAACCAGTCATCAAATTACAAATATACAGTGTACTACAGGCACTGTGAAAATGTGTGAGGCAAAATGAACACTACAAAGTCAAAAGCTGTGCTGTAAAGCTGTGACATTTTTTTCAAATGTTGCATATCACAGAAAACCCCACTTCTCTGCATTCTTCAAAAAGTCCCTTTATTCTTTTATCCCAAAGCAAGGGCATAAATTAAATCCTTGCTGAACTAATAATGCAGCCAGCAAAAAAATGGTGAGTTTTTGTTTAACCATTTAACATGCTCACAGAGATTAACTCAGTGCACAAGGCCTGGGGAACTAATCTAAAAAGCCCTCTGGGGGACACTTTGGTTGGAGGGAAGAAAAACTGGCACAGCAGTAACTCCTAATGTGTCCTTTGCTGGTGAATGGCCTGTGACTCTCTTCTTTTTCCTCCTGCAGTTCTGCACTGCACTGGAAATGTTGCATCCTCAGGCTTGGATATGCCTCTGACCCAAGAGGGTGCTCAGGGGAGAGAAGGAAGTTTAATGAGATTTAGTGCCTACTCTGGTAAGTCTCCAAAAGACTCCTTGCATTGACCCCAACCTCCTAGTTACTGCTGTAAAGGAACAAGCTTTATTTGATCAGGAACAAAGACACCAATGTCTTCTATGCTTTCTTTCTGAAAAAGAAACAAAGTTAAAACCAGACAACATCATTTGGCCTCTGCTGGCACAGAAATTCTGAGAAGAATAGGAAAAATGACCTTTTGCCATCCCAGGAACAAATGATTTTGTCCTCATTAGTGAAATGGCAAAATGGGTGCTTGCAGCAGAGGCAGAGCAATTGTGTTAAGGAGCATTGCTCCTGAAAAAGGCTGGAGGGGGGATTAGGGTGAGTGAGCTCTGCAGAGCAGTACCCTACAGCTCCAGCTGTGCACCACTCTGCTGTCCCGGGATCCATGGGACTGAACAGAGATGTGGCAGAGGGATGGGAGGAGCAGAGTGCACCCACCTTTAATGCAGCCCCTGCTGCCCTCAGGGCCCCCCTCCTGCCCAGGGGCACCGAGCAGGGCTGGCTGCAGCAGCAGCACTGGCTGCTCCCTGGGCTGGGGGATCTCACCCTCTCTGACTGAAACAGCTGGGCAGGGTGACATCGAGAGGGAAGGTTGTTCAGCCAGCACCAGGGGTGTTAAGTATTTGTTTTGCTCATTTCCAAAATCAGTCCTGACTCCAAAGGTTTTTCAATAGCTGCAGAAATCTACAGTCTTTAGCTCACAGCCCAGTGTGTCATTTTGTGTTACCTCATGCACTATTCCAGGAGGTTGAGCTGCCTATGATTTCATAGCACAATTGATTTTCCAGCTTAAGTCCTCAAGGGACCTTTAAGGGAATGGAAATGCACAAATAAAATGAAGACATAAAAATATATTACTAACTCTAAAATGCAGCATTTATTTGGATTAATAAAATACAAAATTGTAATCATCCTTTATACTGGACTTGATTTTGGTTCTGCAATGATTCAATAGGTTTAATAGGTTCCTGCTTCCCAATCTCACTTTGTCTTTACTTTGGGAAATATTTTTGTAGTAGAGGAGTATCTCTCTGAGGGAAGCAATACTATGGAAGGTCTTTGATTGTTCTTGACAGGTTTTAAGTATTCTGGGCTACTATTGGTCTATATAAAAGTTGTGATTTAAAGTCAAAGTCCACCTTTCATCCTGAAATGCCTTATTAGTTGGGCGTTTAATTACCCCAAGTTCCCCAAGTGGAACAAAGATACCAAGCTACTGAAAGACAAAAATTTTTCATTTTTAAAATTCTGATGGAACAGTCTCAACTCATTCTAAGGCCTGTGAATAGATTGTTTGGTCTTTTTGGACTAACTAAACTTCAGTGTAGATCAGAGGAGTTTTCTCTGACACAGAGGTTTCACATACCTCTAATAAAAACAGGGCTTTGTCCCATTGTGCCAAATCTGCTCCGTTCTGGTGCCACCCACCTGGAACAGTGCATCAAGCTCCAAGGCCACAGCATGGGAAGGATATTGACTGCTGGAAACAGTCCAGAGGAGGCCACCAAGATGCCAACATGAACTGAGGGATGGAACACCTCTGCTATAAGGAAAGGCTGAGAGAACTGGGGTTGTTCAGCCTGGAAGAGAGAAGGTTTTGGGATGATTTAACTATGACCTTCCAATACCTGAAGGGAACATATAGGAAAAATGGAGAGAGACTTAAGAGTGTGGAGTTACAGGAACAAGGGGGAATGCTTCACATAGAGAGTAGGTTTAGATTAGATATTAGGAAAAAGCTCTTTACTGTGAGGGTGGTGAGGCACTGGCACAGGTTTTCCCGAGAAGCTGTGGCTGCCCGATCCTAGAAGTGTTGAAAGCCAGATTGGACGGGGCTTGGAGCAACCTGCTCTAATGGAAGGTGTCCCTGCCCATGGCAGGGCGTTGGAACAAGATGAGCTTTAAGACCTCTCCCAATCTAGGCTGTTGTATAGAACGCTCCTCGTGCAGTGTCCCGTTTCCATCACCCAGGGGCTGTGGTTCGGACACACCCGCAGCAGGGCTCGGAGGTGCCGCGGCAGCGGGAAGCGCCCGTCCCGTCCGTGGCGGGGCCGGTGCCGCCACCGCGCGGCCCAACCGCGGCAGTGCCCAGAGGCTCCGGTGCCAAAGCTGGTTCCTATAAACACCGGTTGGAGTTACAGTTACTCCTCTTCTTTTTCCCCTCAGGCTTTGCAGCTGTTTCGGCTTTATGAGGTGACAAGCCAAACTGTCCAACAACACATCGCTCATTGTCACTTACTGTTGCCCATGGCAGATGCCTGAGAAGGTCAGACCAGTGCCTCCAGGTAGGACAGTGAATCCTCATGCTTTAGTCCGTGAAGTTTACCCCCTTTTGTCACGGAAATGTTTATGTGTAGAGAGAAAATAACATGAGTCTCTCTTACTGGAGTGTTGGTAGATGCTGGAGTGTGTCCAGAGAAGGGAAATTAAGATGGTTGAGGGATCTGGAGCATCAGCCTTATGAGGAGCAGCTGCAGAGGCAGCTGAGAACTGACTGGAGGAGGCTCAAGGGAGACCTTCTCACTCAACTGTCTGAAAGGAGGCTTTTTCAGCCAGGTGCGTGTTGGTCTCTGCTCCCAAGTAACAAACCATAAGAGGAGAGCAAACAGCCTCAAGTTGTACCCTGGGAATCTTAGATTGGATATTGGGAAAAATGTCCTCAACAAAACAGCACTGGTACAGGCTGCTCAGGGGAGTGGTGGAGTCACCATCCCTGGAGGGATTTCAAAACCGAGCAGATGTGGTGCTTAAGGACATGGTTCAGTGGTGGAGCTGGCAGTGCTTAGTTACCAGCTGGGCTCTCTGATCTCAAGGGCTATTTCCAGCCTGAACAGTTCTATGGTTCATGCTCCTCAGCTGCATTTGTGTTTCCCTATGTAGCTTATCTGGTAGTGTATAATGGGTTTTAATCCCCCTAGTTCACCCTTATAGAGAACAGCACAAGCCATAACATATGATAAGTCTTTTTTCATTTCTGTCACCCTTTACTGCCACAAGAGGAAACTCCAGAGTCTGAGGTAGGATAGTATTTTAGTTGCTTTTTCCATTTGATAACTGGAAAACTGCTTAAAGGAGAGGGGAATGGCAATGCTTCCTCCCCTCTAGCTACAATAATACTCTTCTACAACTCAAAATTGGTCTCTGCACTTACTCAACACAGATTAGTTTCTTCTCTGTCTCCCCATCTCCCTAAATTTATAATGGGAAAACAATCCCTTTTTTGTTTTGGTGGGGTTTTTTGTTTGGTTGGTTTTTTCTGATGTTTTTTTCTTCATTAGTTTGTGGGGTTTTTATCATAGGATATACTTCTCTGCCACATACATCTACACCTATGCATCACTTCCAGATTACTTAAATAATGTTATTAGGAAAAATGACCAAATGGGGGGAAAAAAGCAGCCTGGAAAACTTTATTCTGAACATGGAAGGAATAAAATGCTGGGCGAAACGGTTCACAGGAGGTTTCATGCAGAAGACAATTGATGGAGAGGTGGCTGCTTAGCATGAGGTTGAAGAATTTTGGTTGGTTCTCCAGGTTCTCTGAAGACCCTGATTTAAACTGCTGCTGTTCATAGTCTGTCACTAAGGAGCTGTAATCAAGCAGAGCTCAGATCCTTCCCTCCCCCATGCTCTTTGTAGCTGCTGCTGTTAGACAGGAAAAATCTTAGTTCAACTCCAGCATTGCTAAGAAAAATGTGACCTCTGAACTGGAAGTGCTGTGCTTCTGAAGGGAATGTTCTGTAACATAGAAAGATAGAATCTTTTTATATATCACTGCTTAAACAGTGATCCAAAATAGTCTGGAACTGTCCTGACTTAAACTGAGAACAGAGGATAACCTGTTTGGAAGGCTTCAATGAACTGTATTATCAAATCAAATCTGTTGCAATTAAATTGCATCTTGGTATTTGAAGGTGTGTTTGGGGTGGGTTTTATGTGGTGGGTTTTTTTGAGTTGGTATTGTTGGTGTTTGGTGGGGTCTTTTTGGTTGGTTTTGTGGTTGTGTGTGTTAGGTTTTTGGTTTTTTCTCCACCGAATGAAGATCCTTTCCCCCTCCTGCAGTGAACGTGTTTTCCCTCCATTTCGGTTGTTTCTCCTTAGGTCAGGGAAGGCTGGTGGGTTTGCCCTGAGTTTAGAAAAGCATTGGTGGAACTCGGAAGGTTTTCCAGCAATCTCTGGAAGACAGCGCTTGTTGAATGTTACTCCATCCACGGCGCTGTCTCCTCCCGTAAGCCAGGCTGCAGTTNCCGGGCGGTACCGCCGTGCCCCCTCAGGGCTGGGCCGGGCCGGGCGGTACCGCCCCGCTGACGGGATCCGGCGCGACGGCGGCCGCGCCACTTCCTGGCGGCGGGAGCGGGGCGATGGCGGCGCAGGACGTGCTGGGCCAGACCGCCCGGCTGGCTTCGTCCAGCGCCCTGCTGCAGGTGCGGAGCCGCCCCTCCCTCCTTCCTCCTCATCCTGCTGCTGCTGCTGCTGCTCGGCGGGGCGCCGCAGGCGCTTCCCGTGCGGGTTCTTTCACAGGGGCCGTTCCCGGGCGT